>VACF01002479.1:0-122202 GCA_006891605.1 Pleurozium schreberi | reverse complement strand
TCACACTTATTAGGAGAAGCAAATTTTCTTAAAGAATGAGGAGTTGGTGAGAGAAATGAGGAGTCAATGGGGAGCCGTTGTGCATGAAGAAGGTGTGACCCCTTTTGGTGTGTTGAGCATGGAACATCAAAACTTGAATATGAGTTTACTTGCAAGCTAGATGGGGGTAATTGTGAATGAAACTGGGACCCAATTAGAGTGGTTCGAGAGATCTTACTGCCTAAACAAGTGAAACATAGGTAGGCAAGATCAAAAATTCCTCTTGAAATTTCTCACAAGTGCTGTTTCTTCACCTCTAGAGGACAAGAAATGGCACTCTAAATTCTCAAGGAATGGAAACTTTACCTTCTACAAATAGCCATCTAGAAAACGCCAAGTGCACATTCTTAGAGAATTGGAATAGATGTGAAGAAGGTGTGACTATGTTACTTAAGCTATTGTGTGTTGGTTGTTGTTTTCATTGAACAAATAGGATTGTAGGAAAAAGAGCTAGCTGGTTGATCCAAAGTTTTTGAGCTAAGCTAGGACTGTGCACTTAAACCTCTTTGATCTTAGCTTCCACTTGTCTCAAGCTTTTCACAATGATAGAGTTTGAATAATTGACCTCTTTGATCTTAGCTTTCCACTTGTTTCAAACTTTTTACAATGATAGAGTTTGAACAATTGACAAGTGTGTTACATTCAAATGCGACAAGTGTGGAGGATACTCTACTATAGAATTGCAATTTGAAAAAGGTCAGAATAAAGAGTTTTTGTTTGTTTGCTTGTTTGTCAATAAGCTCTGTGGCACAACTAACATGCCCTAGGAAATGAACTACAATTTTCCGGCACATTGGTGAAGGACTATGAATCAAAATGCAAGTGGTTCTATAATTTTTGGAAGCATTGTGAATTAGTTACAAATTTTCAAAGATGCAAGGTGTAGTAGGCTAAAAGTGTCATGTAGGTGATGCCCAAATCAATTTGATGTACATTAAGAAATGACACTAGTAGTCTCCAAAGATGTCATAGAGAAGAAGTGAAAACAGCAAGAAGTATACCCAAACTTTACCTCTTTTAAGTCGCCACCTCTACTCTACAATGAATAGAGCCATTCACTACCCAACATGGCCCCAACTCCACCTTCCACATGTCCTTCTAATGCTCACCATTTGGGGTATCCTCCTTGTTTAGTTTCCCCTTCGAAGTAGGGGTCGCTTTTAGGTGCAATTACATGAGTTGTTACTTAATCGTGTAGTTGTGGATGTTGTTGTCACTCAATGATTCTACTTTACTCTAACGAGAGATTTCACGCATGAGGAAAAGTTCACTTGCTGCAGCTAACCCAACGRAACTGAACTCTGCACCACCGCAGAAACTGATGATTGAAGTGGAAAACGCAAGTGCTCTGAATGCTCAGTGCCAGAGTTCGGGTGACCCCACACCAACGTGTTCAGCATCAACTTGACAATGTCGACACTCAACAGGCCCAAAAGGTACTGACACAAAGCGGAGATCGTAGATTCCTGTTCCAATTAGTGTACTGCAGTTGAACCAGTTCAGTTCCATCCGTTTCGTGMCGAATTAAAGTGATTTCGAGGCAGGAAACTTGGTCAGGAAATTTCTCGCAATCCTGGCAATCGTCTTTTCGATTGTTTGTTTTTGGAGGACATTTGCAGGTACCCTATCATACTCTGATTAATGGATCAGTAGGTGCATTCTAATAGGCGGGCGGGTTCATACTTTGATTTGGCAGTCAACAGTGCAGTCCATCGAAGGTCCGCAGCGTCCTTCCAAGTCTCGATTGCTGACGAGTGGTGACGATTCTACAACAAAAGCGGCTACCCGTGTGAACGTGTGGTTTGGGTTTCTTGTTACGTAAAAAGCATCTCACATATTGTACGTACGTTTCTTGTACGTTTGTTTCAGGTTTTAGTTGCGGTGAGTGAGCAAGTGCATCTGCAGGTGTTGCAGCCAGCGAACACATGCACGTCCTTTCTATTTTCTGTTTTGAGGGTTATCTGTTTGAGTTTTCAGTTGTAGTTCTCAAGTGGAGTCGAGCTGGTCCTTTCTATTTTTTGTCCCGCAGAATTGGGAAGCTTTTTGAGTGAAAAAAGAGGAGATTGAGCTTTCGCCATGTCAAAAGCAGAGATCGAAGGCACGAGGATGCAAGGTGGACATGTGCTGGTGTTTCCCTTTCCTGCATCCGGGCATATTGCCCCTTATATTCCGTTCGCAAGGAGCTTAGCGAGCTATGGTGTGGCCGTCACCTTTTTGTATCCGACAAACATATTCTCCAAAGTGAAGTCACTTGTCGAAGATGAGAGCTTCGACGCCCGTGAGAATGTCAAGCTCGTCTCGTTCGATGTGCCTTTTGAGTGCGGCTTGAGTGCTTCCATGTTTGATGATCTGAAACATTTCATGTACGCGAATGTGGAGGAATTCGAAAGGATTGTGGGTCGATTCATGGGCGAGTCGCGGACGATTCAGTATCCGATGCAGTGTGAGAGTGGCCCTCCGGTCTGCATCGTCTCCGACATGTTCTTAGGATTCACGCAGGTCAGAATTCGATGCTGTAGCTTTCCTTTCTCTTCTTTCATTTTCCGAATCACAAGCGAACATTTCTTTAGTCCCATTTTTTTACCACCAAACACAAGATGCACTTTCTCTCTCTGATTCTGATGCTACGTAGGCAATTTGACTCCTTCTGAAAAATGTTTTCCACAATATGCTCAGCCAAACTTCTTTGATGCAAACTTCAAAAAAATTATAGAATTTATATTTTATAACACATTTGTGTTTTGTCCAAACCCCTTGGGCTTTTAGGGGTTAAGGAGCAAGGTTCACAAAGTGACTATTTACCAGTTGAATTGCAATTTGGGAAATTTTGACTGCTTGATAGTTTTTAAATATATTTTTGCTTGGAAGATAAATGGAATAAGCATCTAACGCAAGTGGTTTCATGTTCTAAGACCTTGACTTTGTAGGATTAGTTATGAAACTGGAAGATGGAATCACATAGGGAACTAAAAATGTCCACCTCTTCATACGTTTACTATTAATTCATAGAGAAATATAGTATCCATACCTTAAGTTATGTTGTTTCTTTTCTTTTGCTTTGCTTTCTTGTTTATTACGTTGAGATCACTTAGACCTTGCGTCTCTCAATCGTGTTCTTCGTACCATCAGAAAGCTCTCAACAAGGAGGGGTGCAAGAACTTTGTTTTGTGGCGTTCCAACTCATGGTGAAAAAGTTGTAGACTTTTTAGTTATTTTTGGTTTTTGAAAATTAAAAAATTACTTTTAGGTTGATTTTGACTATAGCAATGGCATAGGGCACACTAGTGTATATTGAAGAAAGTACTATGTACTTGTGTATTAGAGAAAAATTTTAGAGCCAAGTCGCATATTGGACCTTCTATCTTACTTCAACAATAGAGAAATTATTTTACACCTACTTCAATAAAAAGAGTGAAAATTGTGGAGCATGAATTGCATTGATGCCTCTATTAAAAATAGACCCTATAAATGGTCCTTTCTTTGAGAAATTCTCAAGTTTCCATACGACAACGTGGTCATTAGACACCACCATAGTTAGGGGTAAGCACCCTGCCAACATTTGGATTTGAACTCATGATCAAATGCAAAGCAAAGTTCAAATTATTAGAATGTCTTACTTGAATCAAGATGTCCTAACCAATAAAAAATGTCCAAATCAACACATTAAAATTGAAAAGTGCCAAATCAAGATGTCCAAATCAACTTAACAATGTTGATTAGGGTTGTCTTTTCTTGTAGTGAAAGTAATTTGTTTTCATTTTTCAATCGGTTACATGAAGGGCCTCACTAGCTTCATTTTTTTTAACTAGAATTAGATTGGAAATTGCGGTTGAACCCCTAAACCCTAAACCCCCCCAAAAGTTGACATCTTCAGAGTTTGATTTGTTTSTTGCTCTTGGAACTCTTGTCTTCTAGTCCCTGTATCAAGAAGAAATACTTAGTATTCTTAAATTTAATTATGAGTAAATCAAAAATTCTAAAAATATTGCATTAAAGATTCCAAAATCACATGTAATCTTTAAACAATTATTTTAATCTATTTGAAATACAAAGTACTATGGTTTATGAAATTGATGAGAAGATTGTTAAAAGAATATCTAAAATTGTACTTTAGTTTTGGTAATCTGTGAGTTTTTGGTTTTTGAATTATAATTCTATTTATTAACTACACAATAATTAAAGCTACAAATGGAGTGCAAATAAACTTAAACTAACTAAATAAAAAGAGCTTAAAATTAATAGTAAAGTATAAGAACGGAAAAAGATTATGACATAGTAGAGTTACTCGTAAAATAAACCCCAATTTGTAGAAAGGGTGTCGTAGGAAGGTTTAACTAAGAATAGTGCAAAGAAACAAAGCACCAAACTTAATCAGACCAAGTTTGGGTGCTTCAAAGATTTTCATCCTCATTTTTTTCTCACTAAACTCTAGCTCCTAATCCCTCATTGCACATACTTTACGATTAATTTTAGTGTACAAATCATTTGCTAAACCCTCTGTAACAAATATTGATGGAATCAAAATTATTAAATATATCTATTAACTTCAAATTGATGTCAAGTGATCATACCAGTTCTTGTAGTTCTTCATTCATTAAATCCCAGTCTGACTCATTCTCATTTGAATTGTTGATTTGATGTGAGCTTTCAATATTGTCCAAGGTCTTGGAATTGATCGAAGTCTTCAAATTGATTTCACTTGCAATGTCAATATCATTCGAGTCATTACCGTTTGTCACGGGGATGACTTTGACGGAATTATGAACAATAGAGTTACATTTAGTAGAGGAGTATAAGGATTCACACTCATGAAGGTCCAATTGATAATAGGTACTCCATTCCTCACCATTCAATTCATTGGAGCCTTGTGTTTGGTTGGTTCTACAAGAGTTGTGCATTGTAGAAGTTGGTATGTCTTCACGGTTCCGAGAGACAAACCGTTCACGTGGAAATTTCTCTTCATAGACCTTTACAACATCATCAAACATTGTTGCAAATTAGAGAGATTTGATGTTAATAGCTACTTTTGACTATTACAAAARTCATATACAATCCAAAAAATGATATACTAAATAGAAAAGAGTTGGGTGTATTCTACAAGAATTCTTCAAAAAATTTATTAGGTTACATGCAAATATCATCCACCAACAGTGAACTTTACAAGAAGCTGCACGGAGTTTTTTTAATTTTTCATCAAGAGGAACAATTAACAAATGTAGGAAGCTCATTATAAAGCAAATCCAAAGCTAATTGGTTAAGGCCTTACAATTGCATCAAATACAAAAGTAAGCGAGAAGAATATTTAGATTGAATATTGTAAATCAAATAATTAAAAACGGCTATATTCTTAACAAAAATTAAATTAAAAGGCTTTGTGAGAAAAAATTGAATTGTTCTTATGCAAATTGGGCTAATTAGAAATATCATTAAAAACTTGAAAACTTGAAATACCAAAATTTTGAAATAAATTGGCCTAAATGCATACCTTTGAAGTGTTTGAATCCATATTGACTTGATTTCTTATTTGATAAATTAGATTGTAGAAATGCTTCTTATATGAGCGGTGAATGTTATTGGTTGCCTTGCACCTCCCTTTCCAAACCCTTGCTAATTCTTCTTATATAGAAGAGCTTTTCAAGATAAAACAAAAAATACAAAACAATTTTGTTCAATACAAAGAAAACAAATTAATTATACTCTAGATAATGAAGTGAGCTAAATAAAATTAGAATGAGTTAACTAAAGTTAAAGCAATCTCATTGAAAAGTAAAAGGACTTAACTGTATTCAAGACAAGTTATTGATTAGTCAAGTTGCACTTAAAGTATGACATAAATTTACTTGAATTTTGCCCCTACCCCCTCTAATCATCCCAAATAAATTGTTGATTTTCTTTCTTTTTACTATTATGCCACAAATCAAGCCACTATGGAATACATTCTCCCCAACAATACACTTTCAAAATTTTCATGAATAAACCATCAACTACCTATATCTTAAGATTATATGCACATTGGTTCAATCAACATAATATGTTTTGTGCACACCAATTCTAATTTTATTTAGATATAAAAATAAAAGTAATATTCTAATTTTCTACATAATACTAAAACTAACTCTACTTCAATTCCACTCCACTTTGAATATGGTTCACATACTCATTCAATCAACTCTTATGTGATGACATCCTTCTATCTAATTAGTATTCACCTAAGAAACTATTATCCATCATGTTTCCTTGAAGTCTAAAATAAACCACAATGGAATAAATGGATCTTTTGCAAAGTGAAAGTGTATTGACAAAAACTTTCAAGCATTTCCATTCTATCAAAGGTGATGGCACAACTTATTAGCCAATAATGCTGACACAATAGAGTTTTTATAATCACAAGGATGAAAAAACAAAAGGATAGTCATGGTCTTAATCCCTAAAGCTCTTTCATGTTTAGAAAATCAAAATTGCTCCAAAGCAAGGCTAAATATTCATTCAAATTTATTAGAAAACACAACTGTAAGGTCCTTTAGTTACGTTTCTCGAATATACCCTCTTAAAAATTCAGATAAATAAACCTTGTCAATTGCAAGATCGTGATACTTGGATTTCAAAAAAAAGTATTTTTCAACTCTTCCTAAATGGTCAAATTTCATCTTTCATGCTTTTAACCCCAAAACAAGTAGATTTRACAACTTGTAACTCTCCATAATATATTAAAAAAATAATTTGGAAATGCAGATAAAAAATTTCAACAAAAAAATTTCATGCTCGAAAAATAGTAAATAAAAGAAATTGAGAATGATTTGAAATGAAAAATTGTTAAAAAATTTAGGTGTGAAATTGAAAAATGACAATCGCCAATGGCTGTAATCTTTTAATAAATAATCTACATCCTATGATTTTATTTTATTTCCAAAAATGTAAAGAAGTGAGTTAAAGAAATAACTTCAAAGTATATTTTAGAATAGAGATTCCATAACTACCCACAAAATAAAACCCCTCATAAATTTCATCTCATTAATCAAAGTAGAGTGATTCAAAACTTTCTATGTACATATAAATCTTAAATGTCAATTTCAAATTTTATTTTCTTAAAAAAGTGATTATTCCTAAGCTACCTAGGTCGAGAAAGAAACTACATATCACACAATAACTTTCAAACCAAGTAGTCAAAAGTTATGAAAATTATCGGGCCTTAAAGCTACTCCTAGACCATATCCTTTTGAAAAATTCAAAGAAAATGAATGAAATTCCGATCTAGGTGAGGTGCCTAAAATTATTTGTTGCCAAAAAACATTGTTACGGTCATTTAGGGGTTAAACCAAATACAACTTCAAATCTTCAATGTTTCTATTGAGACATTGGAGGATAACTCATTTACCGGACACTTTTTGCCCTTGATATCTCTTCACAAGGTTAAACCCAAAAGGGCTAGCTTATTATCATTTTTTCAAACAATAAACTAAATCACTTTGTATGCTCCTATTTGGCAACTATATGAATGGAAAATTTTATTTTTATTTTTCATAGAAAATCACATGTCTTCTACAAGACATAAAATTTATAGATCTGTTTTGCAAAATTTGAAATTATTATGAATTTTTGAATAAAAAGTGAGTAAAATTCATATTAAATACAAAGTACAAAATTATCTCAAAAAGTCTAAAAATATATTGRAATATGGAAGGAAACTTGAGGACATTTTGTCTCTTTTGGATGGTCAACTAAGCCTTGCACATTCTAGAAGAATGGATGATTTTTATTTGATTTTGGGTATGCAAMTTTATTGGTGCTATAGTATATCCACATCAATAAATCAAGTTCAAGACAATTTAGTTTTTTACTTTCTATGGGGTAGTATATCAAAAATTGGTATACCATCTGGTATATTTCCATACTTTAGGATTTCTTTGTTGGAACTTGATTTTGATATTGGTATGATTTCTTTTATTTTGAACAAAGCTAAAAAATATGATGCTTTTGAATTGTAATRTATTTTTATTATGAAAATTTTAGAGTTTTTGAACATGATCTATATTTAATTTTTTTCCTTATTTCCTCAAAACCTCATGGTAATTTGAAATTTTCACAAAAGAATTTGAAAATTTCATGACAAATATTAGACTTGCTTTCATTTAACCCTTAAACACTACAACGGATGCCTTGTGTCCTTTGGATGACAAAGAATCAAACCATGTAGGACATAATTGCAACTTTTCATCCTCTATATTAGGAGTGGAAAGGGAAGATCTTTTCTAGAACTTTGACTTCCAACGAGTATATTTGGCTTTTCAGAGTAGATGATGTCACATGGTATCAAAAATGTCCTTCAAGGGTTAACTTTGTACAAGACAAGCTAGGCACCATGGAAATCTCAATGTGAATCATCTACTTTAAAAAAACCCAAGAGCACTCATTGGAGGTCAAACTACTCTGCATCCCCTTTTTGCACAAAATTCCAAAAAATAAACGTRCTGTGCACTTTCAGTTTGTCTTACACAAGGAATTTTGGTCATCCATCTGAGCACTGTCTCGTCCACAACATCCTTACAGGGTTAACACTCGAATCATCGTTGAAGAACTTTGAGTATCCCCACATGCATTCGAGTAGCCTTGCTCCGTGATTTTTGGCATTTCTAGAGTTAAGAAACATTAGSGAACATTGATGAATCAGTTATAACCAAATTATGGTAAGCTAGAAAACAACAATACTAACATAGACCAAAGATTGATGAGATGATGCGAAGGTATAGAAGGGACATGCTAAGTTAGATTACAAGAAGAAGAAGAACCTTGACAGGTTAGAGAAACTGTAAGTCAGAGACTGGCTGCTAGATTACACATAATACACAAGATTCATCAAAACTATCTTTCATTGCAGAAAAAGAAGTTTCTTTTGAAGTAAAGATTCCCAAGTGTTCAGAGATTCATAGTTCCAAACTACTTTCTGCCGAACCAACTATCAAACTACAGTAAACTATCCAGGTCTACAAAGTGAGCCATCTGGAATAACAATCTCACAGCCTATCCCTTTTKAAATCATAAGGGTTTTCACGTTCACACCACCTTACACAACATACAAGACGTGTTAACAAGCCTGAAACGTTACTACTCAAGRCCATCTTGAATAAATCCTACGACCGACTTCGTACCACTGTACAGTACAATAGATACATCTCCAGAAGTATCATCATCACCTCACGTATGCCACAGAACGAACATTTCTCAAACAAGGTTGTTATCATCTTCTTTGGCCCAAGGAGTTGAAGCAAACTTCAATGTGGAGCGGCTCATCTTTAGGCTGCCTCAGCAAATCCCAGGCGAGTGTTTCCAAAATCAAAAACTGTGTGGTAAACTCCCATGAAAACGTCGCCCAAAATCCTGCAAAATTAGTAAACACCATTATTCAACACCTTACCCTACCAATTGCAAAATACGCCAATCCCAAAAATGGAAATCATGCATTGAAAGCTACATTTTGTAACCACGAATGCCATGAAGCTAAGTTGAAAATTACATACCAAAGTGGTCCTGCCGGAGGAGGAACATCAAGACCTAAGAATCCACTGATGCACTGAGCCTCTGCTCCTTCCCCAATTTTTAGAATGTACTGCAATAACCATAATCAAATTGATATTAAGCAATAGATCATTCAAATATAAAATTCTTAAAATATGTGATAACAGATCAATCATCAGTTATCATCTCTGAAATCTTACCAGACAGGAGTCACCCTATTGACAGATATTTCCTTGAAGCCAAGACCAAGAATACCGTCAAACTTGGCTGCAACAAACGTGATACCAGGCTCCTTGGTGGCTTCCGCAAACACCTAACAACATACAACAATATTAGTTTCCAAACAAGATAACAACCACAATCGATAATGGCAAAACTGAAAAGACATACGGATTAAGACTCGCGGATCTTGCTCATTGCTACAAGCCATAGACGTGACTAAAAAGTCTTCACGAGAAAGCATTCTACATTCATATATAATTCGTACCTGCCCTTTAACCGTAAGATCGCCGAGAGTCACATCATCTTGACTCAAAAATCCTTCCATTGACCCAGTGCCATACTGGATGGAGAACGACGTCCCTGCAACATAAAACAGCATAACCATAATCAAATCATCACAGAGAACAATCTATGCTTAACGGAAAAATGACAGTAAGACTTGACCTTGGAARGACACAACCCTATCACCACGGCAGTCACCCAAAAATGATCAGATTCGAGATTCGAGATTCGAGGTGCATTCTTCATTTCAACAGTTTCCTTGAAATTCTTTCATCAGACACTTCAAGTCCTCTGCGTCCTTGGAATTCTTTCATCGGACACTTTTAGTCTTGTGCGTCCTTGAAATTCTTTCATCGGACACTTTTAGTCCTCTGCGTTCTTACAGAGTTATTTCAACTAATGCAAGCTAACTACAACGTTGAACTAGAGACTGAGTTCCATACCGTCTTCCTTATAAGTGCTCGACTTGCTTGATTTGTACCTGCGATGGAAGTAGCATGCAAGCTGCATAACAAGAGGATCATCATGCGGAATTCATTAGTTCCCACAACTCAGATGCCACATTTGGGATAATAACTAATACACCAAACTATACACCAAACTATACTAACAACGGTGCTAGTGTACCAATACACATACATAACTCAATAATCAAGGAAACGCTACCCGATCAGTTAAAACTATTCAGTTAGTATTCTCTGTTATGAAAAGACAGAAGGTTCTCGTTCTCCGGTTTCCAGTTCAGCAACAATTTAAACGCCTTTGAATGCTCCTCAATCTTTGCATGAGTACTAAGAGCTACTACCGGCCTCAATCCAGAAAATAAATTGATACCGAACTTTATAGGGAACGATCCCAAAATACTATTAAACACACAAAACTCATTTATCATTCATCATAAAATCAAGAAACGCCACCCGATCAGCTAAACCTTCTCAGTTAATACTCTCCATTACGAAAAGATAGAACGTTTTCGTTCTCCGGTCAACACTTCACTAACACTTTGCACGTCTTGAAATGTTCCTCAATCTCTGCATATGTACTACAAGCCACTGCCGACCACAATTAAGAATTAACTGATACCGAACATAATAAAGAGCGATCCCAGAATACTAACACGCACACAACTCATTTAACATTCATCATACAACCCAAAACCACCACCCTATCAACTAAATCTCTTCGATTAGGGACGCTTTACACCTAAAGGCCGGGTAAGAGGCCCGAAATCGTCACTTGTGACTGACAAAAAGTTGATATCCTCACTTGCGGTTGGACAAAAGGCTGAAATTTGTGCAATCTGCCCGGCCTCTAGGTGTAAAACGTCCCTTAGTACTCCCGCACACAATGCTCGGCAACAAAATTTCGCCAATTACAATAATCAAAAATCAATAATGGTCCAAGAAAACGCACCGACAAGTAGCACTTCGAGGACGGAACCCAAAGATTGGAGCTCCCGGTGTCGAAAATGACGGTGAACGGCTGTGGAGGCGACCCGATGCCGATCTCTCCATAGTACTGCGCGTCCATGTAATTGTTCAACGACACGGCATCCCCGCCATCTTCCAATCCATTACCAGTCGCGCCGAGCGTCTTCGCCCTCTGCACTGTCCGCGCCGCGGCGTGCCTCACCGCCTGCAAACTCACAGGCCTCTTCTTGAGCGCAATCGTGCGATAGTTGGCTGCCTCAGCAAAAGCGCCACACAGAACCAAAAGAGCCAGCAAGACCACCGCTCGAACGCTCTTCGCCATCGCCATCGTCTCCGACTCTCAGAAAAGAAAATTCAGGAAAAGAAACTGAACTCCAGCAAATGCAAGGACCGACAATCGAGGTGCAAACCCTGGCCAAGGCGAAGTAGAACTTGACTGATGAGAGGCTCATTTGTAATAGAAGCGTGAAATGGCGGTGGTGAAGTAGACTAGCGTGCGGATTCGGGAAGTAGTACCGCCAGATGTCGGTTTCTGGGAGGAGGCCGGCCGTAACCGGCCAGWGGCAAGATTATCAGACACGTTTTGGGTGCAAAAGGGACTAAAAACTTCCAAAGTTCTCTCTAGAAATCACGGTTTTTAATTTTATTTCTGGGGGATAAGGTGGAGCTATTCATAAAGCGTCCGTCTAAACTCTTCCTATAGCATACATCTTAAGATATTTCAGTCATTTTCTTAGAAAGATGTGAAGAACGAAGTTGCATCTACTCACTTTTGATTTATATTTTTCAGACTCCAATTGAATTAATTATGAAGTTTTGAAGTTTAAACCCTGAGGTCCTAAGGCCATGTTTTTTTTGTCAGAAACAACTCAAAATTGTCATTTTTGTTGCATTCACCCAAGAAAGAAAAAAGAAAAAAAAAACTTTCTTTCAAAATTGAACTGTAAAATCTTCTAGTTCACTTGTCTGAGACCATGTGATAAAAATCTCATGAAGTTTGATCATACAATAGCATCAAGATTGAACAAAAAACTAAATCTTTAATAGCTATAGGAAACACAATAATCCCAATAGTAAGATTGTTCTAGCTAACAAACTTAATCCTGTCAATCGATTTTTTTTAAATGGTGAAAAATGCATTCAATAATGAAATCTAAAAGATATTTTTTCAAAAAAGATGCTCTAATTGTCCAAAAAATAAGATTGACCATAACTTTCACATAACAAATCCAAATGGAATGAATCAAAGCTTCCCATGTGTACAATATTACAATCTACGAGAAATTAATTTTTAAAAATTTTAAATTTTTTCTTGGGTGTGAGGTGATTTTTGCCTGCCTCACCAGAAAAAGAACTTTTTGTGCCTTAGCTTTTGCTCTCGATCATTGATTGAAATAAAATTATATTCCTACAAACCTAATGTGTTTTCCTATATTCACAAAAAAAGTCAAAAAATCATGATAAATATTAAAATCGTAGGGGCTTGCCCAAAATCCATTCTATCCTCCAAGGGGACAATGGGACATTAGGGGTAAACCCTTGAAGGATAGACCTTGTAATTGTGGAAATCATTCATTTTAATACCTTGGAAATCATTAGTTTTAAAAAATCCAAAAGTACTCATTGGAAGTTAAAATGATGTAGAGGATCTCCTCTTTTCCGAAAATGAACAGTTGCACTTTCATCCTAAACAAAAAGATTTAAGATCATCCATTAGCCACAAAACAATCGCCTCAACATTTAGGGATTAAATTGGGGGGTGTTTTAGAATCATCTCGACTTTGAAATATCCAACCAAATTTCTAATATGTACCCTTGTATTAGGGTTTAATTTAGCACACACCACCTTAATGCAGAAAGTGATCTTTTTTGGAATCATGAAGCCCATTGCTTCAATAGACATTGATAGACATGAAACATGGCAAATGTGGGTGATGATTTGTTTATTCTTCCATATGTACCTACATTCATCCAAATAGAGCAATATTCACTACAGATTTTGTAGCAAATTAGAGATTTCATCCACCCCAAATGAAAAAATATTTTGTCAAATATTCCCTCAAAAAAATGTGTATTTCTTTTGAATGATAAATCACTATGGAATAAATCACTATATAAATCACTATAAAAAAAATACCTCCTAGAAATGTGTAATATTGGGTATTTATAGTGTTCAATATTGCAACCTAATACTCATTTATTGCAAGTTGGAGCAACAACAAACACTTCATTATGACAATTAAATGTAAAAATTTTGTCCACCTATTTTGTGAACATTTAATCTAGTATTCCTTTGCTTTCATTTTTTGCTATATATATCAAGTTTTATGAGTTCCAATGATTTCTTTGGTAGATAAGAATTATGGAGTTGGCACTGGCTTTGTAAAAAATGCTAGGATAAAATGTAGAATTGGGGATATTAGGAGAGGCCACAAAGTATGATGGAATGGATAAAAATGAATATTGTAATTCTATTAAAGACACACTATGGATTTAATAGGATTGCAATTGAATTGAATTTCCAACATGATTTGGTTCAAAAAAATTCAATCATGGGGCACCAACGATATAGAAATACATGTTGAAAAGTTCAAAGAATGATGGTGGCAACTCAAAAAATGGAGTTTGAAAGAGGCAATTTTGATTAAAGTAGTTTGATTTTTCAACACATAGAAAATTAGAAAGTGACTATAGTTGAGAATTTTTTTTCATGGTTGAAATAAATCTCAATGTTCAACTTATTGTTTAAAAAATTTCAACTTCATTTGTTAATCCATTCAGTTTAAGTACGCACAAGAACCAAAGGATGACAATGGGTCATTCTACCTTAGTTGGCTACAAGTATGAGAAGCTAGCTTTGTATGAACTAACTTAACTCTTAAAATTGCATAAAAATATCTTGTTGGGACCATCCATTAGCAAGGGACCAACATTGATAGACCACTTTGTGATTCCAAATAAGTATTTGCTTACTATTGTTTGTTTCTTTTCAAGCCTAATAGGTGTTTTTAATTTATTTTTCTTGTAAAATATATTAAAGTCATTTTTTGGAAAAACATGGAAAGGAAATTTTATGTAGAATTGCCCAAGGATCCACCTACACACTTTTGAGTATACAAAAGATTGATTAAATGTATAATGTAAATTAGTAGCTTTATTATGGTAACTACATTGAAATCATATAAATATTTGTTTGAACCTAGTTTCCAATATTAGAATATTCCAAACTACTGTTGGATCTTCTTGAAAGTCAAAAGAAAATTTTAGATTTTCATTGCATTTAGTTTTAGAATATTGTATGAATAAGCTAAGAATTTTCAAAGTATTGAAAATAGTTATACTTCAAATGACACGTAGAATCTCATGCACATAGAATTTATATGTTGGGTGAGAATCTAAATAGGACCATTTTGTAAACATGTCACAATTTGATGTAGTTAGCTAACTCACTAGGACATTCATTATCTGTAATTTAGCATTTAATTTTATACTCGTGATAGCAAATGCATTAAATCATACAATTTAGGATCAAATAAAGCATAAAAAATTTTACAAGTTGCATTTAATATGAACATGGGGTTTCTGTCAGGTAGAAAGGCTGATTTCACGCCAGGTAAACCACTTGTCACTACTAGGTATCAAACCCGCAACCACTCTATTTGGTTTGGGTACCTTACCACCATCATCCGGTAGTTTAGGGTCACTCATCTCAGACCAAAATTTTGTAATATTTGACCATACAAGTTGAAAGATATTAGCATTCAAAGTTGAAAAAAAAGTTTTTTTCATGAAGATGCTCTAATTGCCCGCAAAATAAGAAGTTCCATAACTTTCACATCACTAATTCAAATGCAATGAATCAAAGCTTCCCATTCAAAAACAAACTAACCTATGAGAAAAAAAATATTAAATTTTCTTTTTCATTTTTTTATGGATTTTTTTTGTTGTTCGATCTCCCCTTTGGGGAAGTTAATTGTGGCATAACTTTTGCTCCCGGGCACTAATTGAAATAAAAATTAGATTTCAAAAAGCTAATGAGTTTTTCTAAGCAATGACAAAGTTTCAAAAAGTTTTGTCAAAAATTGAGCTCATAAAAACCTGCCCAAAATCCATTTTGTCCCCCATAGAAACAATTGTTAGCCTCATATTTTTTTGGTGACCAACAAAATAGATTTAACATGTGAAAAGAGGATTGAAAACCTTCAAATTACTTTTGCAGTTTTAACACCCTCATGATCAAACATTATAATCTCTCAATCCATAAGTTATATTTTTTTTCCTATGTGATCTCTAACATGTCTACTTCAAATTTTTATGGTTAAAATTCCAAAATAAATTGAAACAACTTATCAAAATGATGGCTTTTTGTTCAATTTAGAGTGAATTCCTAGATCCTCAATAAAGGACTCAAGCATGTAGGGGTTAAACCACGAGGGGGAATCCCCATCAAGATGAATAGAATGTGATGAACATATTATCATGATTGGATGAAAAATGCGTAAATGGTCAATTACACAAGCAAAATCACATACTCCAAGAAGAACCCTAACTACGGCATAGAAACCCTAAATACGGTGCAAAATCCGCCCGTGGAACGTTTCCCACTAGGGGAGGCAACCCATTCCAATCGCCACCCCACTTCCAATCAATAGATTGTTGTCTTTCCGAAAAGTTATAGGCGCAGTCCCTAGAGTAGTTGTGGCTCATTATGATTGGTTGCAAGGCTCTCAATATTGCAATCAACCCTTGGTCGATTTTGCAATTAGTCTATGGTCGAAAATAGAAGGTCTATATCACCATTATAGGTTGAAGAGAATCTTCTACGAAAAAATTACTAGTAATTTTGTTTTATATAATAAAATTTTGGAAAAATATGCAATCCTTCCAAATTCTATTGTTGTACATGGGAAAAATTCCACATTCAAAAAATTTGCACTCCAAATATGCATAATTGCTTATTTGATCAGAAATGGGTTGCCTCCCCTAAGTGGTTTACGAAGGCTGAGTTTTAAGTATGCACTGTGGAGAGATCGGACGGTTGCCAATCCTCCATGTCCAGATCCGTGAAGGGTGAAGATTGATCCTCACTGACGGTCAGCAAGGAGCGGCTGAGCAAGGGAGCATCCAACGGCCGGGGACGTTCCTTGGGTGACACTTCGTCACCGCTTTGTCTAGACGCCTCCATTTCTATCCACTCCCTGTTCTCTTCTGGAGACGTTATCCGCCTTCAGCAAGTCTCTTAACCCCTAAATGACCCTGAGGAGAGAATGTGTCCTTGACCAATTTTTTTAAATTAAACAAAGCCTTACCAAATTACTATTTGTAGTAGCTTATATTTTTGAAAAATTCTTTTTGAAGTTTAGTTTTAGCTTCAAAAATCTGATTTTGAAAATGATTGATTATGATTTTTCTATTCAAGATTTTGTGCATGGGTGTCCATTGCAATCTTGACTTTTTGTAGTGTTGAGGGCTCTTGGGAATGAGCCTCAAATACACTAGATCTTTGAGAAAAAATCATATTAGAATTTCATTTAAAAAAAATTGTAGAGTAGATTTTGAGAAGCCATAAATTGATTGGGGTTATGCATGTTACTACTTTTAACCTCATATTTTTTTGGTGACCAACTTTTTAGATTTGACATGTAAAAAGAGGATTGAAATACTTCAAATCACTTTGCAGTTTTAACACCCTCATGATCAAACATTATAATCTTTCAACCTGTAAGAGATATTGTTGTGTTTTCTTTTCTAATGTGAACTCTAACATGTCTAGKTTGATTTTATACGGTTACAATTGAGAAATAATTGATACAACGTATCAAAATGTTGGATTTTTGTTCAATTTAGAGCAAATTCTAGAAGCTCAAGAAATTCCAGGGTCATTTTGGGGTTAACCACTAAACGTTAAAGGTCCAACTAGGCTTAAAAATTGCCTGCCTTTGCCAGTCTGAAAAGTCAAAATTAGAGTAAGGTATGAAGATCTGAACCGTACAATATTGTAGTGTGCATGTTTTAGATGGTGTGGAACAAATTTGGGGTCATTTGACCATACAGATTGAAAGATTATAATGTTTTAGTGTTGAAAAAAGGTGTTGAAATTTTCTTAAAAACACATTTGGAGGTGAAATTCGATTTCTAAACCTACTCAAATGAAAAAACTTTAAGCTACAAAGTGATTCAAAAACAGAATATATACACTTTGGTGGAAAAAAATATCATTCAAATGAATCATTGTGTCCGCAAAATGGATTTGAAATGTCAGAAAACAATGAAAAAAGTAACAAAAAATCACATCTATGACTGAACCTCTTTCTACTAAAATCATTCTCAATCACTCATAACTTCTTGGATTGCTATGAAATTTTAACCACACAAACTAGACTAGTATGCGCAACTTTAACAACAAGTATTACTGGATTTGGACATTGTATGAAGAAGTTATAGGCCGCCAAAGTTCACTACAATTCACCAATGTCTGGATTTTGAACTTTGAATTGCTCCCAATCATTCAAAATAATTGGATTGACATGAAAAATTTACCACAATAATTAGACTTCAGTGGAAACAAAACCCAACAAATTTTATTGAAAAAAAACATTAGATTACAAAGATACAAGCCCCCAAAGTTGCAGCCATCAAATGCAGTTTGGTGAGCTCAGATTGAACCTGTGAACTTCGATTGGCTCCTTAAACTATTATACATCTTGGATTGATTTGAAATTTTTTTTCACACAAACTAGTATGCGCAACTTCTCCAACAAGTTTTATTGAATTTGGACATTGGATGCAAAAGTTACAACCCTTTGAATTTGACTTTTAGGCTGTGAGGACGTTTTTCATCCTATGACGGGCATAATGATCTATTGGTTTATCCTGTTGGCATTGTTGAAAAATTCTAATATTTTTTTCCCACATAAAGAGAAATTTGAGCAATGGGGAGAGTAATTGAATTTTTTTTGTTTCAACCAAGTATGAATTTGTTATGAACTTCTGACGAGAGCTGTCCAATCAATCCCAAAAGATTTCGCTCTATACCACCCCAAAACCAACAAAAAGTACATCCACAATCATGGTCATCTTACTCACCTAGAATAGTCATACAAYATTTCCTAAAATGATCATAGAAGGAAGGCCTTAAAAAAATCACTGCGTGTGATGAATTTGTACTAAAAAGGTGGAAGTTTCTATCGCAGTTACTAAATACACTCTACCACCATCATTCAAGACATTGATTGTAGCCACTAACTCAATCTAGGATAGCCCCAATGTCATTTATTGAAAAGTGTTTGTCATGGATTTATGCAAGACTTTAATGGGTCATTTTTCAGATGTCTATGATGGGTCTTTTGCTTGTTAGAACCTAGTTTACCTTATGTGCATAGATTTTTGCGAGTTGGCTACAATCAAAAGATGTTGACAATTTTCAAAAAAAAAAATTTTCTTTTTCTTGGTCAAAATAGCAAAATTACTATTGTTTTTTTCATATCTGCAGTTAAATTTCACCTAGGTATCACTTACTTTTAATGTAGATATCACCAAGTATCACATGAATAATGATAAAAAAAATCATTGTGTTTGATTGTGTTTCATTAAGCAATTATGTTTTTATTCTAATTAATCAATTTTATTAGATCTTTTTTTGGACAAGGTATGAATAAACTATACATTTTTAAAGTGCTCAAAATAGGAGTATACAAAATTGACCCTGAGTTCTCATGAATAAATTCTATACATTTTAGGAAAAAACTTGAACGGAACAAAATCTTATACATCTTATGTAAATTTTCAAAGTGTTGTTTAAAATAGGAGTATACAGGAAAAAAAAAACTGAGCCCTCACAAATAGGCGCAATATATTGAGGCAAGCATTTTGAAGGGGATGATTTCATAAACAAGCCATAGTTAGGCGTGGTTCCTTTACATTCACATTCGCTTGTTATTAGGTGTAGTTAGAACATCCTTAGTGCACCTGTACAAACTTTATGATATTGGGATGAAAAATATTTGGAAAAAGTATCATTTGTTGCATTAGTCATGTCATATTTCTTCGTTACATCATGGGGTACCATGGGCATGCAGGAGAAAATGAATGAGAATTTAAGCAAAATGGTATTTGCTTGAGAATCAAAAAAACAAGCAGTTGCATCAATTTTGGAGGCATAATTATAGAATTATACGGAAAAGTATGGTGTGGTTGATAGCCCATATGTGTATTTTGTAAAAATCAACCACAACTAATGAATGTATACAGCTAATGGGATTGAATTTGTTGATTATTTAAGTATTTGACTTTGATTTGAAAGCAACCAATGTCACACAATCAAGAACCAAACACATTTTAGCAACCATTGGCACCCGATGGAAGAGGTACCCAATGGTGTCCCTTTCTAGGTCAAGCATTCATTTTAGAAGGTAAATGTAGCACGACTATAGACTACTTATTATTTTAGGGCAAAAGAAATAAGCCATGTATTGCCCACCTACATTTTTAGTCTGAAATTATTATGTTTTGTAGAATTGGACACCACTGGGTACAAGGACACCATTGGGTGCCTCTCCCTTAAGGAACAAAAGGCCCTTCGATCCCTAGTTTGGACTTACAATTGCAAGCAACATTCCAATTTGGGGAAAAACAACTAAGGGAGAGGCATCCAATGGCATCCCTGTACCCAATGCTGTCTGATTCTACAGTGCATAATCATTTCAAACTWTAAATGTAGGTAGGTAGTACATGGCTTATTTCTTTGACCTAAAATAATAAGCAATCTACAATCCCTCTACATTTACCTTTTAGAATGAATGCATGACCTAAAAAGGAACGGCATTGGGTACATGGATGCCATTGAGTGCCTCTCCCTTAAATTCTGTGCAACTATGATCTGTCCTCATTCCAGTAAAGGAGCTTGGGTCAAACAAGGATAAGAAACCAAACATATCATGGCTTTTCAATCACCTGGAATGAGAGTTAGATATAAAATTTGAAAGGCGAAAATTGCAGGAGGCTATGAGTGAAACTTAGTTGAATCCAAACTCCGTC
Source organism: Pleurozium schreberi (assembly GCA_006891605.1). NCBI lineage: Eukaryota > Viridiplantae > Streptophyta > Bryopsida > Hypnales > Hylocomiaceae > Pleurozium > Pleurozium schreberi. The sequence continues at coordinate 101,680 of VACF01002479.1, read as the reverse complement.
AGCTGCACACTAAAAAACTGATRCATTGTATCAAAATGTTATCACCCCCATGTTGTCACTATATGTAATGCGTATTACAAGGAGTTCGAGTAAAATGAAAGAGAAAAGCTCAGATGTTGAAAGAGAATGAGCTGACCCAGATTGAGTCGCAAGATATTAAGAAGAAAGGGAGTCGGAGATTATTCAAACTCAACTCCAGAACCTGCACTCTACAGTACACCAGAAGGAGGGAAAATCTGGGATAACAATCACCGACACACAACTCTACTACAAGCATAGAAATGGACAGGTTCAAACCCGAAGAAGATAAATAACACGAGAATAGCATGGAAACACGCCACAATAGACATTACAAGAATGAAAGGCAAATCTGCGCACTGAGGAAAGACAGATCAATCATTTTTCAACCAAAATGGTACCACTCTTTGAAAAATATGCAATGACTAGATCACGGGCTACAGAAATTCAGCAACTGCATGCAATTAACAGCCGTAGAATCTTAAACCATCTATTCTGCCGTGCAAAAACCATTGAGAGAAGAGCAATTACCAGACTCCACAATGCCCCAACAATGCAAAGTAGCAAAAGGTCCTTGGATGCAACTATATATTACAATTGGTGATAATCAAAGGAAAAGCTCACTRAAGTGACTCGCACTTGGGTCATCATGGATCTGGAGCAGCAGATTATCCCATTACTTCAACCGAAGGTTTGGGATTTCGATCAGTAATAGGTTTTGAAACGCTAAACCTAAAACCCTGGAATTAGTTAAAATTTCGTCACTGCGATTTAGGATTTGGAGTGTAGTGAAGATCCAGTACCTGTCATCATTGAGGTTGTGGGGCAACCGGATGTCGTCGAATGTTGTCCAATCACTTGAACCGAAGGTTGGAAATTTTTAATTCAACACTAGGTGCTGAAACCCTAAATCKAAAACCCTGAATTTAGTTGGGATTCCATCACTGCAGTTTAGGATTCAGAATGTCGTGAAGATCCAGCACCTGTCATTGCCCTTGCGGTGCAACATGATGTCTTCGAATGTGCAGAAGGTTTCTGAGATGAATCCGTTCTTTTGGCACCACGGCAATTCTGTCCAACATTCTCTCCAGCTCTTCCACAATGGTATCAAACGGGGGCCTCTTGGGAGTATAAGACGACCAGCAACGCTTGATCAAATCCACCATACCCGGMGGATACGTCTTCGCCTTCATGACCGGCCGCTCCCCATCCATCGCAACAAGAGTCGCAGCTTCATACGCTTCCAGATCTTCAAAAGGCTCTACACCTTCAAACATCTCATACAGCACCATGGCAAACGAGAACACATCCACGGATTTATCATACGGTTTGTGCTCAAACACCTCAGGCGCCATGTATCTGTAGCTCCCAGTCTCCCCTGTCATCTTGTACACATCGTGCAGGTGCTTCACGTTGATGAACTTGCTCAATCCGAAATCCCCGACTTTAAGCTCCTGGTCTTCGTCGAGGATGATGTTCCGCGGCTTAAGATCCCGGTGAATGATCGGTTCGTTCCTGTTATGCACATACGACATGCCACGAGCGATGTCGAGGGCRTATTTCACAAGACGCCCCGGAGTTAGGGTTAGGGTTTCCTTCTTCTTATGCAGCAATTGGTGAAGATCTCCCCCCGCGAGAAACTCCGTGACCAGCATGAGCGGCTTCTGCTGCGTCACGGCGCCGAGGAACTGCACGATGTTAGGGTGGCGGATCGTGACCAAAACTTGAACTTCATGCCTGAAATCTTTCACCACCATTCGATCTTCCATGAGAGAAGGCCGGATGGTTTTCACCGCAACCGGCGTGCCGCGCCAGAGYGCCTTCCGAATCTCCCCGAAGGAGCCTTTGCCGATGAGCTCACTCGTCGTAAAATCAATTTCATCCGGGTCGATTTCCCAGTCGAGATATGAAGGGAGGGGCGGAGGGGCTTGGATTAGGGTTTCGACGTGACCGTGSGCTTCAGTTAGGGTTTCTGCGCCTGAGTCTCTCAGCAGCTTCACCATCTCCTTGTACCCAGCACTCTCCGCTTCCCCGCGAGGAGAGTTTCCCCAACGGTCCTTCGCATTCAAAGCTGCGCCCTCGGAGATCAGCACTTTGGCCACGGAGACGCAGTCGTGAGTCGCGGCGATGTGCAAGAGAGTGCGCTTGTCGTAATCCGCGGCATTCACAAGCTCCTTGTCGTGCCGCAGTAGTTTCCGTAGCTGCCGCACGTCGTCGTTCCGCACGGCCCAGTGGAGCTCCGACAACTGCGTCAGCTGCTGCTTGGCTTCTGCCATCTCACAGACCTAGTCTCACCTCCCCTGCTTCGCAATCACCATCAATCCATGGAATCGCTGCCCCAAACTCGCAAACACAGCGCAAACACACCAAAACTCCAAGAGACGTCAGCAGATGCGATACAAAATCTCAGCTCTCGCAATGCTGCTTCCACTCACCATCAATCTATAGAATCGCTGCCCAAAACACGCCAACACAGCATTATTCGTGGGATCAAACTACAAGAGACGTGCGCAGATGGGATGACGGGATCAGAGCCCTCGTAGCCATGTTTCCTACTGAACATCAATCCTCAAAATCGCTACCTTAACCTCGAGAAAACAGCGTGATTTGTGGAACCAAAACTACAAAGAGACTTGAGCAGATGCGATACATGATCTCAGCTCTCGCAATGCTAGTTCCCACTCACAACAATCTACAGAATTAATTGAAACACTGCCCAAAACACGCCATCACAGCGTGATTAGTGAAACCCAACTACAAGAGACGTGCGCAAATGTGATAACGGGATCCAAAGCTCTTGTTCTGCTGTTTCCCACTCAACAGCAATCGACAGAATGRCTACCAGAACTTCGGAAAAACAGAGTGTGTCGACAATGGCATCTACCTGGACAAATGCACTRCATGTTGAATGGGAGCAGAGATTTGACTTCGTTGTACTTTAGTCCGAGGACGATTGTGCAACTTGCAAGAGCATCATGTGAGTGAGTGTCTGTCGGATTGTTGAAAGCTGCAGATGAACATATCAGTGGTCCTGGCTCCTGCAGTTCCTGRCAATGTACGGGMAGTACCGGCATTTAGTRCCGAGCTGTGAAAGCCGCAAGTGACTGGGCGGGGCGCGAAGCCCCTAAATTACAACACAAGCATTTGGTGTCGAGCTAGCCGGTTGATTTTGATAATTTCCGAACAAGGTAGAAAAGTGTAGGAAGTGGTTCAGAATGAAAAAAAGGAGATTCTTGGAAATGGATCAAGTAGGAAAAAAAACTTTGGCAATTTTGCCGTTCATCCTAGGAGTATGTAGGAAAATTACCAATTTACATGCCATTTTTACGGCGGGTAGCCGACCGGGCAAAGGCATTCTAAGAAATTATCTTGACATGTATAGAATTCTTTTTTATAGTATACTTAGTGTGTTAGACTTTGCTCATAGCATCTGATGTAATTGGCCTTAAGTACATGGGATTCCCAAACAAGTAAAATAATGAAGTCTGCATTCTTTCTACAAATTTGGAGGCAGGTCAGGTAGCTGTGAGTGTGAGCTGTCTTTTGTCCAAATAGGACTTCGAGTTCTAAAAACAGAATACTTAGTTACTAACAAGTGACAAAGTGGGAAACTCATAATAGAGTCGTTACCTCACTATCACAATGTCACTCTCACTCTCTCAGACTCCTAGAGTCTAAGTCACTTTTGCTTGCCTCAAGGGTTTAGGGTTTTATGCATTCATTGTAGTGTCGCAGACTTGCAGTCACTCCTCTCTTCAATCTTTTGATTTTGTTGCATTGAGTGCAAGGCACAATGGCTTAGGGTTTAGGTTTTACTTGCAATCTTCATCTTCTCCTCATCAATTGCACGTTGCCATGATTGGCGTTGTCCCATTGTGTGTTCGCAATTCCACACTGACGTATACTTCGAAATTGGGTGCACTGGGTGGTGCGAGATTGGGAATTCTTGATTTGTTGGAGTCCTGCACTCCTACCTCATTTTTGACAGCCACTTTGTTGTTGTTGATTTCAGAAGGATACTCTAAGAAAAAAAATTAGAAGTCAAAGACATGAACACTTTAACCAACAAAAATGGGGAGTGAATTAAATTTCATCACCAAAATGCACAACCGGACCAGTTTTTGACATTTAGGAAAGCGGCAAGTTGAAAAACAAAAATGGCAGCTAATTGCCTAATTCCATTAGGAAATGGGGGATGTCAACTGATAAAATTTACACCCTCTAGGCCCACTTCTAGTTAAAATTTGAAATATCCAAGCCACCTTCTAGAAGCTAGGAAATTTCTCTTATTTTCCTACAAAACTCCCCGGATTGTGGTTCCTAGTGCTCCAAATTTAGAGTGAAAGCATTGGTACTATACAGTATTGTACACTAAAAAGGTTATTTAGTTTGGGTAGATAATTGGATGTTCGATAAATTGGTATGGTGCACATTAAATAACCCCTAAACATCCTAATTCATCTTCAAAATTGATGATTTTAGAAAAATCATTATAAAGTGCTATTTGAAAGTATATTTTGGAATTGATATACAAATAAAAGTTCTACATTTAGACTTGTAGATTCCATCTGTACGATTAGATTCACCAATGCTATCACCAAAAAAATTTACAAATTTTGAAAGAATAGTTTCAAAATTCCTTCAAAATTAAATAAGAACCAAAATATTTCCATTTTTGGAGTAGACTTTGTAGGAATGGATTTGAAATGTGGTTCTCTTGACATGGTGATTTTTTGAAATCTTTTGTGTTCTTAGAAATCTATGAACTCATTTTGGCAAATCTAGTTTTGAGCTAAAGTCAATGCAATTATGGCTTGGTCAACCACTTGACACACTTGTACATTGATAATTTTAGAAAAATATGTACTCTAATAACACCAAATCCAATCCTTAGATAGAACAACAGCTTGATATATTATCTCTACAAATTAAAAGTACTTTTATCTAAGTAGTTAGGAGGATGAAAATTCAATTTCAATTTGTTAACCGTCCAAAAAATGAACATCAATGTGCTCTAGGGTAAAATTCATTGAGTAGATAATTAGGATGTCAAATTTATAATTTAGTAATAATATTATAATATTTTATTATTTTAAAATATTTTAAATTTACTAATATTAATATTAAAGTAATATAATATAATAATATTCTTTATAATATTATACCTTACTTAAGTAATATTCTTCACAATAATTTACAACCATGCCTAATAAACTTGATGAATAATTAGTGTGTCCAAATTTTGTTGTGATGTWTAATAGTATGTGTTGTGATTTGTGAGAAATAAAATGGACCACTCATCAAATAACCACTAGTGTGCAACATTAGAATTGCTCTAGCATTATGCCAAACAAACACAACCCAATGTTTTRGAGATGAAAAGTAAGTAATGTATGCTTGACCTTAGGACAATATTCTCTTTGGCACTGGCAAAAATTGCATTTTTGTCAAAGACATTAATTCTTCCACAACCACTTTTTTTCCCACATATAGTTCATTGGATTAAGAATGATGGAAATTATATTTGCTCTAGGTCACTACGAGCCTTGGATTTGGTTGAGAAATGGGCTGAAAGACAAAAATAGAGAATTGCACTAGTATACAATCAAGAATTTCTTGCAACAAAATCAGTCCCCTTACATTTTGCCAACATGATGTTTCACTATTCTGCTAGCAATACTTTCAAATGTTGAGCATTACTAACACTCCTAGTAGTATGACAAAATTTCACTTCTTCAATACACTTATGCACTAGGTCAACGCTATAGATGGCGTCAATTCCACCCCTAATGCCAACGTTTGTAGTATGTCATGATCAAGAATGGAGCACTTGTTCACAACCCCCAAATCATTTTTTTTTTAACTTCCAACCAATCATGAATTTTGTAGTGTGCAAAGGTAAGAAGAAGAATCTCCATCATTTTTTTTACGCCAATAGAATCTAATTTTGGAAGTAAAAATAGTTGTAAAACTTAGTTAGCAAGAATGTAAATTTTGGAACACTAAAAAGAATATTTTGGTGGCTCCAAGCATTAATTGCACACCTTTTATTCCCACAATGCCATATGGTTGATGATGCTCTTTTAAATTTATGACACACCATGCCACTCTTCAAAATTGCAATCGTAGGAGATACAATGTCTAATTGTCTTCAAACATTAATCCTCTGAAGTCACAATCCTAGGAGATTGGATGGCTAATTGTATTTTTGAATCATAAGTTTTTATGCACCACATGAGGTACAAATTTATTTTTTGTTCACTCATTTTGCAAGGATGGGACCCAAACCTCAATTTAGTAAAGAGACAAGCCAATGTAGCTAAATAGCATGTATTCATCCCTTGTTGTCAATCCGAAAAATATACAAGTTGTATGCAAATTCAAATTCAATCTAGAATAAGAAATAAACCGGAGACCATTCATGGAGTGACATTCCATGACATTTAGGATAACTATGTTTGTTGGAGTCAATTTCAATTTCAAAAGAAGGAGCGCCCTAAAAAAGAGGGCAACTAAGCAATAGGGGAGGCACAAAAGGGATTGTGAAAGTTGATGTTAACCCTTAAATGTGGAGGCGGACATTTGATGTTTGAGGTATGACAAGAGAATCTTTGTATGTAGGACAGAAGTGCAACTATTCATCCTCGTAATTTTGAGGGGACCGCACAAATAAAGAGACTTACTATAAAAAACCATAGTTGTTTGAAACATGATGTACATCTCTTGGACACTTCAATAACTATTGATGTACACCAAAGGTATATATTTATATAGTGTGAAATGTGGATTCATTAGTATGAGTCCCCTTAATACCCCTAGTCTATGTACATTACTTTGACTACCAATGAGTGCTTTTGAGATTATCTTAAACAAATGATTCCCGCGGTATCAAAATGGATGATTTCTACTTCCAATGAGTGCTTTTGAGATTATCTTAAACAAATGATTCCCGCAGTATCAAAATGGATGATTTCTGCGGTCATTCCGTCTGTGGAAATCTTCAATTTTGATACCCTGGGAATCACTAGTTTAAGAAAATCCAAAAGTACTCATTGGGAAGTCAAAGTACAAGAAGATCTTCCCTTTCCACCCAAAGCCTAGTTCCATGGATGAATGGTTGCACTTTTGTGCTGTACAATTTGATTCTTTGTCATTCATCGGAAGCAAAACATCCGCCGTGTCGTTCAAGGGTTAACTTATTCTTCAAGACTTCAAAACCGGCAGATGCAGCTAACTATGGACAACAGTAGCAGTACCCAATTGTGATGCAGACCTAATGGTGACGCAACATATGACAGCACCAAGTTTTAAGAATCAAAATTAATGAGTCTCACAAGGCACAATCATACGATGTAGGGCAATCAGGTCAACAAACCTTAAAAGTGTCCATAATAGTTGCAGTTAGCGTATATCTGCTACAACCAATATAACAAGACTCCATAACGTCATCTTTCATCTCTAGCAAACACGTCTCTGAACCTTAAAACTTCAAATTTTTCTGCTTGAATGGGAAATCATGCTGTAAAATGATTCTGTGACCCCCAAGATAGATATCATACTCGTTAAGAAGTCACASCAGTCTTCCCAAGAAGCCACGTAAAAGAGGTGAAGTTTGAGGCCTTGCAAGCGGCAAAAATTTACACTTGAATATCGGTCAATACAATCCCTTGATGCATGGGCTTCTAAGTTGGCCTGCGCATAAATGTCTTACTCATAAATCACAAATCGTAAATCACGTTCCACCCACCGTTGAGCTCATGGTTCAATGTCCAGTTGTTTTCTCTTATCTGGAAGTAAGGAGTCTGTCCAAACCGTGACATCCAAGCATCAGTTTCAATTGAACATATCAGAATTCTCACAACCGCAGACMCTACTTTGGAAAAAYCAATAGCAATTTGCTAAATCAGAACCCTACCTTACCTTTGAGACTAGTGCTAATAMGTTAATACCAGAGAAAGAGAACTGYATATATCATTCTATCAACAACAGAACGATAMCAAGATCCATTACAAGAAACAGGAACTCACATAGYTTGTGTGACAAAACTGAAGAATGTGGAAAGAATCACATATCAAAGCACTAACCTGCTTGAAAGCATTGTAACCAATCTTCAATTTTAAATCCTGATCTTCTGTGAAATTAAAAACCTTGTAGCTGAGTTCCACTACACCTCTTGGCTTTCCCTGCTTGCTCAACATAGTRGTACATTGTTAGAWTCAACTTCAATCAATCCGAGACACACAAATCACAATYTAACAACTCTCAGCTGTAATCAGGTCTCTCTAAMTGAATGACATATGGATATAAAACCAGTGAAAATCAGTAAAATTAGTCAACGTCTGTRTCTTAGGGATCTGATAACTACTGTTACAAGAACCAAAATCTATTAATCTTTATCCATCAACACTTCCAGATTTATGACACTATTTCCTTTGAACCCAGWTCAATTCCGAASGTTCATGCTCCGCTRGTAAAGAGAAGCGCAAAATCAGAACTAGTCATAAACAAATACTCTCAAAGACAGGATCACYGACCTTTCTACTGCCGGGGTTGTAATTGTAACCACCTTTTAGGTCCACGCTCAGCAAGCCATTATCTGTAACAGGCAGAGTCTTCTTTCCTTGTATGTCATAAGTGAACTCTTTCAGCTGCGAGTCAAACCTCGCCCCTATATCTAAGCCAGTCAACAGCTGCAGCAGAAGAGGAAAAAACATCAAATATAGAGACTAGGATCAGAAAGAGAGCGAAACAATCTGTGTGCACAGCAATGGGTCATATGTCACAGGCTAATCTCCGATCTGTGCCAATAATTGAATGAAAAAAAAAAATTCTATTAACTTGAGGGAATTGAGATGCATGTCCGCCAATGTATTCTTTGAAAGATAAGGCTCAGGATGCAATTGATATTTCTGTATGGCTTGACAAGCTCGAACTTAGTTGCATATGGCTAAGTATGGTAGTCAAAGTACCTCGGGAAAAAATTTGCGCTTCAGCTGGGCAGTTCCATGGGCAGCTCCTGTATGAGTGTTCAATTTCCCATGTACCTGTAACCAATCATACATAAGAAACCGTTTGGGACAGTACCAAAGTGAACAGATATTGTAAATGCCTGGCTCAGTATCAGATCAATTGCAATTGGAAGCACTCTGAGCTACACCAAGAGTCCATAACAATCTTTACCGATATTTAACAGGGCTCCATTTTGAAAATTGAAGCACATCGGGAATGAATGTGAAAAGTACCATATGTCAAGCTATCTTCTAAGATCCCTTCCCATTGAAGTGTCAACCAAAGGATAATTCGGATAAAGTTGCCATTATAAGCATAAATACAAGCATATTTGTCACACTTTTTTCATAAAACAGCGACACTTCAGGCCGTGTAGGGAATGTTACATCGATCCGAAGACGAGCAATCCCAATGTGMCAAAACGTGACCACTCACAGGATAACCTTAACTACAAGTATCCCGAAATCTGGACAGACAACATGTCCGCGAAATCCAACCCTTCGAGGACGAGGTAACTTAAGAACGTTGAAAGACAAAACCTAGAACACGGACGGCTTCGGCAATATTCAAAATTAATCGTGTAATGCGATAGGACCGACCTTTGACTTCGCGACTCTGCAACCCAATGTCTGTTACTCTAACAAACCCCCTTCAATTTGCATCAAAGAAAAAGAACGAATCTACCAAATCAATTCACAAATTTCATGTTCAGCATCGCCCGAAACTGAACACGAAAGAAAACAGTAGCAACTAAACTTTTAACCTAAAGGACCCCATTATCCCCAAAATTCATCCTGTGTACAAAAGGAACCATAAACCTACCACAAAATGCACATACACTCCACTCCCTCCCACAGAAAAATTTCCGTGATTCCACCAAACATTCGAAACCAATCCCAACCCAACCCCCAAACCAAGAAACGCAAAACCCCCAAACCCTCCAGAACAGGCGGCGAATCCAAGACCGCCACAAAAAGAAGAGAATGCGTCCCAGCCCAATCCTCAAACCCTTCCTGACCTGCAAGAAGAAGGATTTGTCGAGGAGGAAATTTTCCTTGGCGTGCAGCAGCAGCTGCTTCTCCCCCTTGCCGTAGCGCAGCGACGTCTCCATCGCCAACGAATGCACGGAATGGAATCGGAAGGCCTGTCGACGCTGCTGCTACTGGAATGGATTTTGTGGGTCGCTGCTGGAGCTTCAGCAGCAACTGGAGAGAAAGCGAAATTGGTTGTGGACTTCCCTGGGAAGTGGAGATTGAGGAGATGCACGGCGCCACGGCGAAGGRGCTGGGGCCAACAGGAAGCTGGATTCCGCCCTTTTTTGGTTCTCAAAAGCATGAAGGTGCAACGTGTCGGGCGAGTTGGATGCACACCATTTCTATGGCCCAGAACGACTGACAGAACGAACGGACGAACGATTAACTTCGAATCCATCCACCCAATGGACGATGGATGTATTGAAAAGTGCACTTCATCCAATTCGTGTTTTTTTGAAAACGACTGATGATGAACGACTGAAGATCGCATAAGGTCGAACCACCCATAACCAATCACCAAGGGGACCTATCACCAAGGGGAAAGGTGGGATGCAATATGTAGTGCTTGATCGAGGGAAAAAACATTGTTCATGCACATGTTTAGCTTTGGAAAAATGGTACATATTGGTGCTACCCATTTAAAAATTGCGAGAAGGGCAATGTGGCACAAAACACTTTCATGTGAAAACTTTTACTATCTTCATAGAATTAGGGCTACCTAAAACTATGGAAGCAATTAAAGATGATAATTTAAACTTCCCATGATGATTGACATATGTGAAGTCATTTTCACAGAAAGAACGGATGAAAATTGGTGAGTATCCACTCATCTAATGAGTTTTTTGTCATCCAAAGGACGCAAAACGTCCGTCTTGTCCTACAAGGGTTAAGTAATTCTAGACATGATTGGGTGTAGTGCAATACAATTCAAATATTTTCAAAGGTGCAATGATAGAAATAACGGGATTGCAAAAACTTTGGTAGTTTTATCACTTGAATTAAAATTATTATGAATTTTCAAAGGCAAAAAGTGTGCCGGAATCATTGCCAATCACTAGAGTCTTCCAATTTTGATCACTCAAAAAACTACTTTTCCACTCACTGCTTCCTACTTTTTTGCACACTAATTTGGGACATGTGTTGTGAACTTTTAGTTCCAACTTTAGTCCCAACTTTGAAAAAGAGAAAAAAAAAAACATCCTGACCTTGATTGGAAATATGTTAGTTTATAGGTTGGTTATTGAACCCCAATCGGGAATGGGTGGTTTGACCTTAATGAGGAAAGAATGATTTACTTGATTTCAATGAAAAGAGGAAAGAATGATTTACTTGATTCAATAATTTTAATATGTTGGAGAAGTTACAATCACTTATTATGATTTAGCTTGAAAGTGATTTTACTATCTTTAATTTGGAAAGGAATATGTATTCTAGCCGTGAATCAATGACATGTATGTTTAGGAGTTACAACTATTCAAAGTTCCCTCTCGTAATTGTTGAAATCATTCTGAAGTTTAGTTTCTCATGACTATGGAGCCAATTCTTTGAGACCAAATTTCAAAGGGTATGATGAATGGTGCACCTAGACAAGATGAATTTCAAGAGGCAAGGAAGAACAAAAAAAAGATGTTTCTATAACAAAAAAAAATCTTGGGTGCATAACTTAATCCTAAAAGGACGTGGGAGGTCCCTGCGGAAATCATGATTTCTGAAACCTTGGGAACAATTGGTATTAAAAAATTCTAGTCAATTTGAAGTCAAAGTACTATAGAAAATCTCCCCTTTCCACACAAAATTCCAAGAATGAATAGTTGCACTTTTGTCACACACGGAAATATACTCTCTCATCCATTGGACACTAAACATCCACAGCATCCTTCCTGGGTTAAAGGTCTATTTTCACTTGACAATAACTAGGAGTGGCACTAGTGAGAAGCTTTTAAAAAATGGATACAAGTACCCTTTAGATTAAATTCGATTTGCTAACACCAATTCCAACACCAAGTGTAAGAACACTTAACCCCTAAAGTTCCTTGGCTCAAAAATAAGAACAATACTCTCAAAATTGCTCAAAAACAAGACCTTGAAGAAAAGAGTTATAGAAAACATTTTAACCATTTTGAAGAACTTCTAACCATAGGATCCCATTCTTGACTTGTGTTGCAATGACATAAAAAAATTCAGGACTTCAAGGTGCTATATGAGTGAGATCCGCGCATGCAAAAGAGCACCTTTTGCTACTTACTTACTGTGACCAAAACAACCCAAAGTGTTGTAGCATATGTATGATTGCTCTCAAAAAAGCAATGATCCAAAGACCAAACTACAAATTTAATGTCATTGACCCCAAGAGCACTATGAGATTAGACATGAAGTAGATCATGGAAGCTTTGTTATGGAAACATTAAACACTCAACATTATTGAAGATAGTTCAAGTAAGACACTTCAGATAGTATATTTGTACAGGAATCACAACTTATAGACTATTACTAGTAAATAAATTTTTTAAACAAATACATGCTAGATATCTACATTTGAATTGAACACCCTGAGTAACTTATCCAATTCTTGTTGAGCACAACTATGGTAGCCGGTCCACAGCAATGCCATTGTTGAGAAGAAAATGAAGCTTTCCTGAAACCTAGAATATGAAACACTAATACATTGAGAAATCTGAGACTAATAAAAAAACCATAGTATGTTATTTGTAGACAATGCGCTCGAAAGAGGCAGCACGCCTGGTTTTCAATTTTCATGACCTCCCACCTCATCAAAAAATTATGAACCATTAGATTTGAAATTAAAAAAATCCCACACACCCTTAAGGAAAATCAGCAGCCGTTGATACATGTACTAAATACGAGTACGAATATTGATACAAATACTAGGTACGGAATACGTGATACAAAGATGTGATACAAATACGGGTATGAATACTGAATGCAGATATGAATATAGATACGGGTAAGAATACTAAGTGCAGATACGGATACGGATACGGGTACGATATGAGAAAGGCTCATTGTCCCATATGCATTGTAAGAAGGCCCACCCTCTCAGAATTATAAGAGGGGGTGGGATGGGGGGCGATTTCAATTTTTTTTTAATATTTAATATTTAAATCAAATTGGGAGGGGAGGAAAGGGGTCACAAAATATTTTAAATTTTTTTAGTTTTTGAGCGCATTGTGACATAGTTTGTCACAATGCACTCAAAAGAGGCAGTTACTGCCTACCACTACGCCAGTTATTTGCAGACTATGCCGTCAAAAGAATCTGCACAGCATTGCAAAGAATACAGAGACATCAATGAGAAAGAATGAAGATTAATTGTTTCCCCTCGTTGTGAGATGTAAGGCATCTTGTTGAGGCTATTTTCGAAATAATCCAATGCCATTCACTTCGTTGTCAACAAAAGACTCCCTTATGGCTAATTTTAACTTAGGTTGCAATGAACAAATGCAATGTTCTTCATTGAATCTAGTGATATAAAATTTGGAACCTTTCATAATTATGTTTTTCAAACTATGATCAATGAAATTGGCTCAAAAAAATACCAACAAAATTATGGACAATCATTTAGAGATGGAGGGAGTAATAGTTAATTGATAGTAATTTTCAAATCATAACTTTCAAATCATATCTCTACAGTATTGTTTGCAATTGTAGGATCTGGTAGCTTCTAACAATTGGTACAGTTTGTTACCTTCCTTGAAGCTTCCAAAACGATTTTCAATAGAAGCGGCCACTTTTGGCCAATTGGGCACTAAAAGAGTTCAAAACCGTTGAGTCAAGTCGGCTGCGATTCTGATATGGGATGTTTACGTAGATGTTCTCGAGACCTTATATCTGCCTGCTCAATCCCAGTTGAAAAAATGCAGCTAATCAGTACATTGAGAGCAGAAAATGAAGGCTAGAAAGGGAATAATTAGCATCAAAGTACACAACCAGGCACTTCACTTCTTATAAAAACATGTTCAATCCTCCAAGGATGGAGAAGCCCATATCTGGCTAACTGCTTTTTTAGAAGTTTCAAAGAGTCAATATGAGGATTTTCACTTCTTCAATTTATTTATTTTTCAAACCAACGCATGCAATGTTCTTCACTCAATCTAATGATATAAATATTTTCCCCATTTGAATCATACTTTCCACAATATTATACAATCAAAATGGTCATTTTAAAAACACGAATCCTTCATCCATTAAGCAGGGATGGAATGCAAACCTGCCGCACAGGCTCAGGAACTCGATGCAAACAGCAGCGGCGAACAACCTCCACAGCAGTGTCTAATGAGATCCGATGTCCAACGGAAATGAACACTGGTTTTGAGCATCCATCGTGGCTCCTGAAGGCCTGTCACTCGAACGTGGAGACGTCACTGTTAAGAAAAGAATTCCATGGCCAGTTCAAGGTACCTGATTTAATCTCAAATGACTTGGTAACTAGGGGCGTTAACATGTCAAATGTAACACATTATCACAGAAGACAATGGTTTACTAGAGTTAGCACAAGAGTCAAATATGGCCATTTGATTGTGCAATTCCACCATATCAGCTACACTAAATAGTGAAATTAGGTTGCCCATCACTAATTTTTTGACATTCCAAACTAATATAAATATTTATTGTTACTCTACAAGAATGCACAACTTTTTGGATTAGTTATTGGTGTGGCTGGGACTCACAAACCTCAATGTGCACAAATGAAACTATTTATAGGAATATTTATTGACTTTGATGGCTTCTAGAGTAACTTTCTTGGAGTCAGGCAACCTAATTGTAAAGGCAACCTAATTTCACTATTTAGTGTAAGTTAACCCTGGAAGGACCAAGGATTCATGGTTATAAAATAGTCATTTCAATAGATCATACTGTGATATATATAATTCCAAATCTTATATCATCAGCACCAGTAATGAACATTCCACGTGTTGGTAAATAAATTAACGAAATTGGGCAGAAAAAACAGGCTTCATATGACTAGCTCAAAACTGCTAATAAAAACACAAGCCCAATCTGGGCTTCTTGGTCCTATAGGGGTTAACTATCTGTAATCTTGCACCACGATTGGAAACTATGCAACGCCCTTCCTCGACTGCACCATCACGCATTCCATGACTGTTTGATGAACGTGCACTCTACAGCAAGGGCTAAGTTACATTCAAAYTTCAAGCTTAAAAAAAAACAGGAGGTTCATGAAAACAGGTTCGTACCATTCCCCAAACTTGACCTGTGCTTCCAATGAGAGGCATTCCAGCCCCGGCTGGCAAGTTGCTCTCTGAGACGACCTGCCTCACTTCTAAATTCGTTAACCCATCAATATGGTGCAGCTGCACAAGTAGATATTCGCAGTTGTTGTTAGTGATTTAGGTCGAAGAGAATTCCCTTCTACTTCACAACTGAAATCGACCAAGAAGCAAGGAACAATGGCGTTGGAGCATCGGTCAAGTCAAAATTTCTGTAYTGGCACAAATCGAAACATTCTTGAAAGGATCTACGAAAACCTCAGGCCCAACTGCTAATTCAGGAAAGAATCAAGGTATTCAAGATGTTCCAAGTCTTTGACATCTTCCTTCTTTATAAGAAGTTTCTCCCATCTTTGTGTTCAAGAATAACAGTGTAGTACTCAGTTTGCCGTAGACAAGTGTAGTAACTGCCAACCACAGTGCAGCTACCGCACAGTGGAAAGGGTGGGCGTTCAATACTGGTCTAATGTTCCATGATATTTCTCGACACAGTGTTGAATTGTGTTAAAGTTATCCTCCAGAAGATGCGATCTAGTACTCGGGCAGATAAATTAGGTCACCGCAATGTTGTTTGGAATTGCATAATAGTGAATTTCCAGAATGACGTCAAACTCGAGCATGGGAGTAAAATTTTTGAATCAGCTTACGTTTTTCCCAATGCCAATGGTAGGAATGTCCGCCAATACACCCAAGTGGCTGGCCAGTCCAAAACCTGCAACAGTGAAGAACAGGGTTTCCAGCAAAATTAGATTTTCCAGTAAATTTTGGAATAAATCATGAGGGGATTTTATAATGGGAAGATGAGAATTAAGTAGGTCAATCATGGACACATTCCGTTCGACTTCACTGAAATTATAAGAAGACTGTATCCTAAACCCTTCCTAGCAGCAACAAGCATGTGAATCATATGAAGGCCTCCCTATAAATTTCGTCACGCTTATCTTGCCTCCCCATGATCAATCTCTCTATGTTGTCTAAAAATCCTTCTTGAAAATATTCAGTTCTTATGAAAAACATGTTTGAATCCACTATCAAACCTGGGATATTCAAATCAAGATCAATGGCTTGGCGGACGGCTGATTAGCATGTAAAGCTGGAGCTGCACTAGTGAACTGGCAAGCATATTAAGCTTAAGATTTCGTCAAAAACTGCATAAAACATACAAGTTTTTTCAAACAATCACCTCTGGGATGTAGGATGCCATTTCCGTCCACCATCAACAGCTGCCTCCCACATGCAACCAAGCAATTGTAAGACACGATATTAACACAACCACTACGCAGCAAAGATTCAAAAAGCGGTTCCCTGATAGAAACTCTCATCAAAGCAGAATAGAAATGCACCTGAGGATAAAGCAGAGGCGCCTTCGCTGCCATTTTCTTAAGAAGGGCAAGGAGMACTGGAGTCTGTAATTGCAACCCCAAGACAACATACAGTCAGTATAAATGCATCCAAAATATAACCCCCAGGAACGTCACAAGTGATCCTTTGAGAATCTATTTATCAATTTTCTTACAAGATATTGATTTCAAATGCTTTTGAGCTAAAACAAGAACTAGGTTCATGATTCTCCACTCCCAGTGTTTCAAATACATGGGATCCAATATAACCTAAATTTGGGTTCTTTCAACAGTCTAAACTAGAAAAACAAAAAGTAATTCCAACATCAGTTTTTGATGTCCTACTTTGAAGTAATGAAAAAATCTAATAATCTTCTCAACCGAAGACCCTCAGAAATGAAAAAAACAAAAACATGACGATTCTAGAACTACATAGAAGGCCAGCAGCAGATTTCGTGTGTACATTTATTTTTCCCAACCTTGTCCAAAGGAAGAAGAAAATTTACGCAATCCATCTGTCAGTCTGGTTCCATCCGCCCTTCTTGTTCACCGCTTCCACCCCGCCTTTTGAATCCGCCATGTCGCCTTCTTCACACTCCAGCATCAACAGTGGCGTGACAATCACGGCACATGACAATCTACGTCCCCGCAAATTGACAACACCGGGATGATTCCAAACGGGAAGAATTGTCAGCTTCTTCGCTGCGTTTACAAATATCAAGCTCGCCTGATCCATACAAAACAAGCGCAAATCGCACAAGCACATGATACAGTACAAAAATCAATTGAAACAGTTTCGAAAGAGATCCGAAGAACAGAATCCCATCAGCCTTGAAATCTGGAAATCACCAGCTCCACTCTGCCTTCAATTTCGGGCCTTCACGAAGAATGCCGGAACTGGGTCCTAATTCTGTGCATCCGAAGGTTGAATTGTTTCCACCTGGTTCTAATTTCCTTCTACAAAATTTGTATTTTTTTAGTGATTCGAATTTTGTACCCTCACTAAATCAATAAGGTAAGGTGCTCATAAAGCGACCCTTTAAGGGCTGTTTGGCCTTTTTGATGAGTTACAAATGCTCAAAAACATTTTCCTTTATTTTTAACTTGAAGACAAATGGATGCGGAATCTACCACAAGTCGTTTCATATTTTTTGGAGCATTTCTGAATTAGTTATGAATTTTCAAAGAACTCTGCCCTAGGGCCCTATTTCTGATTTATAGCCCCTACTAAATCCACACATGCACGGTTTGAAAATAGATATGGCTTTACCAAAAAACAAAGCATTGCCGCAAGCAAAAAGTAATAGAGAAGGTTTCAAAATGCAACCCTCTGTAAAACTTAAATGGATGTTTGATTCAATTATAATTTCAGATTTTTTTAGTATGTGTAAGAAGGTAGTTGGGCTGGCAAATCTCATTTTGAATTTTTTTAATGAATACCTATCCACTTAGTTAGAAATGAACACACCTTGGCTCTTAAACCAACCATTGGAGAAGAATGAACCATCCATTAAAGAAGTACAAACCAAAATTAATTACACTCTTACATAATCAATAGATGATTCTTTGACCATYACTTGTCCATTTTAGAGCCTCCTATAGGACAGTTTGAAGAAGAGGGTTGCTTTTAGAGCACACTACTATACACTAAGAGCAGCTCCAATGCAGCAAGGGAACAAGCCCGGGAACGGTGCAAACAGGCCATGTAAAGGCCTTTTTTGAGTAAAATAGCACCCCAATGCAATTGCTATAGCCAACGGCATTTTCGAGGGCTCCTCACATGAGAGCCCCTGCCCAGCATTTTGTAGCAATTTGCTGAGCACGAAACAATACTCCGGAAGCTTAGATTCTCTAACCATGGTGACAGGTGGTGGTGTTCCCCAAAAAACTGCGCCCCAAAAATCAGAACCCCTCACCTCACTTTGGGAAAAAAAGTGGAAGAGATTCCGCTGACATTTCAAAAAGGAGTGTGCCGTGGTGTTTACTGGGTCACAACCCGGGCTTGCATTGGAGTAATGCAGACAATAGCTGGCTCAGCCTGTCCCCTCAGCCTGCAACCGGGCCGTTACTGACAATTCCCAGTGTTGTAATCTGTCTTGCGCATTGGGCTTGCTCTAAATAGTGAAGGCTGGGGTGGACTGGCCCCCTCGCTTAGCCACTCCAAGTAATTCCAAGGGTGCAAGTAAAATAAAAAGCCCACTAGTTGGAGCCCGATTAATTTACCTCATACATCCCTCCTAATTAATTTGGGGCCTCTGATTGCAAATATGAATTCAAAACTTGAAAATTCTATCATGCATGAAAAAATAAAGAAATTTAGGATTTTATCGAGTGGCCGAGTGAGAGGTAAGTTCACCCTGGCCTTTTCAAATTAGGTGTTGTTGTATGTGGGACTCATGAACCTCCATGAGTATAAATGGAAATATTTGTACTTCAAGAATATTTGTTGATTTTGATGACTTGTAAAGTAATTTTTTTGGAGTGTCAGAACTTCATATTACTACTCTATGTGTAGATCTCAATTCTTGGTATATATCAGTGGCTAGTTCAAAGTTAGACGATGGAAGTGGGAAAAACTTGGGTTGCATATTGAAAATGAAAGATGCAAAATTGGAAAGAAATTTCTAGGGCCAGAAACCAATTGGTGCCTCTTTAAAATTGGAGAATATTTTATCGCCTCCATTTAATACTTGGTGGATTTCACCACAATGAAAAAGATTCCCGGTGAGTATTAGTTGTCTAGCTTGAGTCTCATGCAGTAGCTCGTAGGTAAGAGTTTTTTGCTTTCAAACAACAATGGAGTATAGAGTGGATGGACAAAACCTTCGGGAATATATGGACTTCAATTACTTGGAGTCCATCTTTGAAATTAAAGTATCTTAACCTACTAACCCTTGCTTAAATTGGTAAGTGTCACTTTTTGAGCATCAAGACTTAAAAAAGTAGAACAACAAGCAAAAGCTTTGAAATCACATTATAACATCAAATTTGGATAGTATCATGCAATTGACTCTGGAAGGACCAGTCAAAGACTTTGACAACATTCTAGAACATGAATGCCATTGCCTTCTACTATAAAAGAATTCTTCTAAATTTCATCATTTCAACACACTAGTCCTAAGCGGTACCTTATGAAGGCAACAAAAAAACAGTTGAAGAAGATTAAAACAAAAACTCTTTTTATTTCACACAAACTTTTCATAACCATTTTCAACTCCATATTGCATGGATTGGAAGGATCCTCAACCTTCAAATGGTGAATGGCTTTGCCACGTTCAATTGCAGCCAAAGATACAATATTAATTAGTACTTATATTTTGACATTGTTTTTTTTTTACATTATAGGAATTTTACAATTTAGCCCTTGCCCATTTTAGTTTAGTAGGTGCCCATTTGAAAAAAATTGCTTGGTGAGAAATTGATATCAAAATTGATATTGAAGGAAATAAACTGGTAAGGTAGAAGGCTCGAGAACAGTGCGGGCATTTAGAACCGCCCACCCCATAAATGTACACAGTTTGTACATGCTGTTTTTTCATAGCCTTTACTGATGTACTAACAGTGTACATTTCAAGGGTGGGCGGTTTTGGAGCCCTATGCTAGTTCAACTTCAAAATTTCATAACTAATTCAGAAATGATCCAAAAAATATGAAACGACTTGGGTTAGATGCCAACTCCTCTTCTCTTTGAAGGAAAATTCACTGAAAAATATTTTGAGAAGTTTCACCTGCCTAAAATTCAGTTCCAGTGCTTAGATGGTTGGTTTATGGACCTTCCACCTTACTTCTCATGGTCCATTTTTGTGGAAGGATTAAATCAGCTGTATCATAGAACCTCCAAAAAAATTCCTGAACACTGGTAGAGCAAGAGGACAGGAATTATGAGTGAGATGCTTCATCTTTCAGGGTCAATAAATACCATGTTACAGACAAATGACGTGGCATGAGGCAAGATTAGGATTTGCGGACGTCGATTACGACACCTGGATGGAAACAATATATTCCACCTCCGGAACGAACTGAAGCTCTGGAGAAGCAGACAGCGGCAGTCTTCCTGGAGRAGACGGAGTGGATCTGTTGCCATCGCCGTCGCTAGTACCACCTTCAAAAAGCTTCAATTCTCCACTTTCCCTACCATTCATGGCTTCATTGTCTCCGTAGTTCCCTTTTCTCACACAATGCACAAAGCTATGGGTGGGTCAGAACTCGCTCGCATCTCTCCTTTCAGAATCAGAGCTTCAGTTGGGTTTTTTGTTCTTGAAGGTCTTGGTTTCAGGGCATCTGGGTGTTTCTGCTGCAATCGTGGTGTGGCCGAGACGGTGACATTCTCGGATGAGCGTGAAAATGCTTGTTGTTGCTGGCTTTGGTTGATTTTCATTTGGTTTTCGTTTGGTTCGCTTTCTCTGATTTTGGAGCTTGTTTTCTGTAGCATTTWGATTTTAGGGTTTGGATGAGATCGATTTAGTGATAGCCTTTCGTTTAGGAGTTTAATGGTGGAATKCCTGTCGATAGGGAGTCGATTTTGATTGTGGTGTTCACGGAGGATTGTTAGCTTTGTTTTTTTTCTCGTTAATTGCCTCGTTCATGATGCTTTGGGTCATCCGCAATTTCCTCATCTCTCTGCAATTTCGTTTTTCTCTCATGTAGGTCTTGGTTTTGGGGTATTATGGGGCATCAGGGTCTTGGATTCTGTCGCTATCGTGCTCTAGTAAAGACGATGATGTGCATGCGATTGCGTGTTATGACTGGTTTGAGAGCAGGCTGTTGATTTTCTCTTACATTGTGATTTTAGGGTTTGTGGAGAGTTTGTGGCGGAATGTCTGTCGGTATATAGTCAATTTTTGATTGTGGTGTTAATGAAGGATTTATGGCTTCATTGGCTCTCTGATTGCCTCTTTCATGAGGTTTGAGACCAAGCTRTTGATTTCTCTCATAGTGTGATTTAGGGTTTGGTATTGGAGTGTGGGTCGGTGAATTCGTGGTTGGGATGTTAATTTTGACAGTGTCGATTGTGTTCTGCAGCTGCGAAGCAGAAGGCGAGTCGAAGCTCCCAGCACTTTCGTGCGAAGGCGACCAACCGGGTGGACGATCTGCAGGGCATGGTGTCGGAGTTGCAGCAGGCGCGGCGAGAGGGTCGGTTGAAGGATGTGGCGCTGTTGGAGGAGCAGATGCATCAGATGCTCCGCGAGTGGAAAGCGGAGCTGCGGGAGGCTTCACCGGCTTCTTCCTTGCTGGTATGTACACACCTAATGGGTTTTGCAATCTCTAGTTCTGTGAAACCTAAATGAGTTCTGACCTTTGTGCAGCAAATTGGAAGGTTTATGCTCGTCGGGGCTTTCTTCATCTCTGTTTGTGTAAACCTAAATGAGTTCTGAGCTTTGTGCAGCAAATTGCAAGCCCAAGCTCGTCGGAGCTTTCTCCATCTCTGTTTGTGTGAACCCTAAATGAGTTCTGATTTTTGTGCAGCAAATTCAGCGATCACTACCTGATTACGGGGGCCGTGGTTGGCACGAGTCACGGAAGCAAGTGATGAAGGACTTGGGAGGATTGAAGCGCTCGTACTACATGGATCCRCARCCCGAGGGTCTGAATGAGTGGCACATGTACGAATACGAGCTCACAACGTGCACGGATTGCGCCCTTTACAGACTGGAGCTSAAGCAAGTGGACGCTTCGAAAAAGAGTGGGAAAGCCAAAGCACAGACTGATCCTTCTGTCACCTCACTCCAGCTTCAAATTGGTCTTCTGTCAGCAGATTTATCACAAATTGGMGGACAGAATGTGCTTACCAGTAAAGGTGGAAGAGCCAAGCCTTCTCAAAAGAGAGGCGCAACGAAGAATGCACCTGTGGCTGGTCCAATGACGGAGCATTCGTCAAGAGAGACTACACCCTTGAATGATTCCGCTGAGCTTCAATGATACTGATTCTCCTCCCAATATACCCCCCTGGCCATCACAATTTTCACAATTTTTCATGTTTTTCCAGCAGGWATCAACCCCAACAGGAGAATCTGATCTGCTGGACTTTCGAAGGCATAAAAATGAAGGGTGGATTTTTTTTTTCTTTTTTTTCTTACCATCTGCAGGTTCTGACGAGGATTATCTACACCCTAGTGCAGGAGATTTTCAAAGAGGTCAGCTTCATTTTCAGCCAACTACGATATTCACATTTTTTTTTTTTTTTATACCGGCGGTTTCTTTTTTCCTTGCTATAGGCTAATTGTACATGAGAGGAGGCATGCTTAAGTTCGGCTGCTACTGTATCAGGCTTGTAGACTAGATTGATGGTTACAGTATAGCATTGGAAGGGACGATTTTGTTTGTCGGTATTTTATCATCCTAACCCCCTGTCTATCTCTTCGTGGCATCTCATGAGAGCTTGTTGTACAAAATATGTASAAAGYTTTTTTTTTTTTTTTCATGAGTGGCGACAGGATCTTGAAAATCTTCCAATGGCTCTTAAAATGACCAGTTTACAGAGAAATTACTGTATCAGGTTTACCCCGTGTCATGAAATGAGACCTTGAATTTGATGAGGAAGTGATTAGGTTGAAAGGGGCTGGACCTCGGTGCTCTCTTTTGTGTTTTTTTTTTCATGTTTTGTACTTCTACTGCACTGCTTTGCTGGTACTGGTATTATGGAAAAAAGTTGCATAAGTTTGCATATCATTATTCCGCAATAAGCTATGGATGTCTTTTTCAGTGTTATATTGAGACTCGGTGTTTGTTGATGTGATATTTACCAAATCACCATGCATTTCTAGTAAAAAATCTCACACCCTCTATGGCAGGGTTTCTCCCACCAAATCACCATGCAGCAACGGTCCCTTCCTATACTGCTTCCAACTATTCCTTCACTGTTCCTGGGCTGAAATCCTTGAGAATTTGACACTTTAACCCCCTAAAGGACCGGGGTGCAAAATCCAGTGCTGTAGAAGCCACCTCTTGGCCTTATGGTCATTTAGGGTTAACCCTTGCAGGACGAAGCGGACATTTTTTTTGGCCTGTGGATGACAAAAAATACATATAGTGAGTGAGTGGGTACTCGTCAATTTTCATCCGTTCTTTTTGTGCAAGTGACCACACATATGTTAATCATCATGGGAAGTCAAATTTAGTGTCTTTAATTGCTTCCATATTTTTAGGTAGCCCTAATTCTATGAAGATAGTAAAGATTTTCACATGAAAGTGTTTTGTGCCACGTCGCCCTTCTCGCAATTTTTGAAGGGGTAGCATCAAGTATTGGTTTGTACAATTTTTCCAAAGCTAAACATGTACATGAACAATGTTTTTTCCCTCGGTCAAGCACTACATATTGTGCCCCGCCTTTCCTTGCGGTGATAGGTCTGTCCTTTAAGGGTTAAGTGAATAATAGAAATAACTCATGAGAGGAATTGGAAGTGAGTTATAACATAGAGGTCACTAATTTTTTGATAGAGAATGAATTGAAGCAATCTAATTTGGAGCATGAGTAGCCGATCATTTAAGCAATTCTCAAGTAGGTAGTAGATAGTGAGATAGTATCAAGTGGTGCAAATTTTTTCCATGTATAGAATTTTATTCCCTAGTAGCTAATAATTTAAGTGCTT
Organism: Pleurozium schreberi; assembly: GCA_006891605.1. Taxonomy (NCBI): domain Eukaryota; kingdom Viridiplantae; phylum Streptophyta; class Bryopsida; order Hypnales; family Hylocomiaceae; genus Pleurozium; species Pleurozium schreberi. The sequence continues at coordinate 77,441 of VACF01002479.1, read as the reverse complement.
CTGTAGTAGATGGTGAGCATATCAAGTGGTGCAAATTTGTCCCGTGTATAGAATTTTATTCCCGAAATTGAAATTACTATGAATTTTGGGAGCTGAAAAGTGCATTTCACCCATAGCCAAAGTCTAGAGTCTTCCAATTTTGATCATTCTATAATTACTTTTGCTCACTTCTGCTCATCACTACAAGACATGTGTCATAACTTTAATAGTCCCAACCTTGAAAAGGATATTTAAAAAACACATTCTAAGGTTTGGTTGGATATTCCTTGCATCCCTACAGATTGGAAACTAGACGTGGTTGACAATTGGTGTCTCAACCTTAATACATGGAAAAATGTGGAATTGTGGAAAGATTTGCAAAAGATATGTTCCTTCTATGTCTCAAACAACATTGGTGGTGTTTTTCAAGGGAAGCAAATACAAAGATGGCACAATTGGTGCAGGCACTTTGTGGTGTTTTGGGGGGAAGCAAGCTTGTGAAGATGGCACTTTCTAGAAAGAAGGTCTCTTGGACAACATTGGTGTTGTCTCAAGGGGGAAGCAATCACAAAGATGGCATAATTGTTTTGGCATTTTTTAGAAAGGTCTTTGTCTAATCAAATACTTTCAGGTGTAATGGTCAACAATCTACTTTTTTCAAGTCTTTTATTCCATCTTTTGTATCATTAGAAAGAAGTACTACTCAATTTGTGTCAATTTCAAGTAGGACAATGTGTTTATGCTCATATTATGAATCATGAAAGCAATGTGAAAGAAATATGAAAGCAATGTCTACCAAATCCAAAGGTCCTTGAAGTGTATTTTTTATGAGGTATTGCAAGCTTGTATTGGTGCATTTTTCATAAATTAATGTCAACAACATTGCATACATTGTCAAAAAAAAACTAGATTCTTGCAATCTCAACCATGGATCATGCTAATTTTTGCACCCATTGTCTAACATTCATTCTCTAATTTGGTAGAATTAMTTTTCAAATTTTTCACTTCCATTCGCTTCTAACAGCTAACTTCTATCCTCAATAATTCCACATTTATTGAAGATTCTGTCTATATTCTTGCTCTAACTCCTCTATCTTCAATGATCACACATTATTTATATTCTTGCTCTAGCTCCACTATCTTCAATAATCACACATTTGCTAGAGTTTACATCTATATATCAATGCTACATTAGGAAAATTTTCAGCCCTGCAGTGTGACAATACACAAAAATAAAAAAATAATTTTTTTTCAAAAAATATTTAAAAAAATAAAAAAATATTAAAAAAAATAGTCAATCTTATGTGGCGCTAACGAGGCACCAGTAGTACCACGTCAGATACCAAAATTTTAAAAATAAAAAATAATTTTTTACTTTTATTTTTTCTGCAATTGCACTGTAGAGGTGCAAAACTTGCAGTCTCTTTGAGGGCTAAAATTTTTCCTAATGTCAATTTCTATCTATATTTCTATTCATTTTTTAGAAATGAAATCATATGCTTACTACAAGTCATAAAAATTTCAAATTTTTTGAAGAAAATTTGAAGTCACTGTAAATTTCTTGAGAAGAAAATTCTTAGCAAATATAAAATATACCTGAAAATTCTTAAAATTTCATCGCAAATGTATATGATAGTGTACAACAATATGGTGTAAACCAAAGTGGCATTAGATGGTTTTTGGACCGTCTAGAAGACTTGGAGTTCCCGGGCTGTGGGAACACATTGGGAACTCTGGAACTCTGCCACGTAGGCAGTCTGACGTGGCACATAGACTGCCACGTCAGATAATATTAATTAATTAATTTTTTAATTAATTTTTTAAATCAATTGTCAGTTTCTTTACACTTTCTAAGATTTATGGAATAAATTTTTTTTTTTTTTTTTTTTTTTTGAAATTCAAAATTTCAGATTAGCAGTTGGTAGTTCCCTATGCAGGGAACAGTTTCAGGGAACAGCCCCGAAACAGGCTCTTGCGGGGCTGAAAAAACATCTAATGCCATGTCACTCTAAACTGAAAATAAACAAACCATGATCATAGCTCCAAAGTTCATATTGCTATAAAATACAAAAATTTACAAATTTTTCAATTTCCAATTAGAGTTGAAATTGCACTCAATAGACTTCATTTCATTAGTTGGACTCAAATTCAATAAACATCATTTTTATGGTTGAAATTCACATCAAGAGTAGATAGTTAGAAATGGCCAAAATACACTACAAGCTAAGGTGATCTGTGGAGTCAACATTTTCTTCTTTAGAAAATCCAGTAATRCCATAAAGAGGGGATTCGTTAATACTATTTACTAAACATGTACTCAAAACATCATCCCCAAAATAGTGAATGAAAAAAGAAACTTTTTTTCCATCCTACAATCTTGGGTGAAGTCATTCATGGAACACTTAAAGTGTTTACGGCATTGTTCAAGGGTTAAGTTGTTTGCATGCTACATTCCCCACTTGAATTCCATATACACTTGATGACTATTGTCAAGAAAGTATAGCAAGAAACAACCGCTAGACACGTGCATCTACCTCTATCTAAGATTTTTGAACTGAAATATTAATTGTATGTAGATATGGGACCCAATTGGCAAWTGAAGGCGGTCAATTCTCAGCCGCTCCCAGCAAAGCTGAATTTTTACCATTGCTTTGTTCACACCTGGCAAATGTATTTCCTACGGCAGCAGCCCRCAAGCCTTGTAAACCACTGTCGGGAAATGCTAGGAAATGTCCTGTGCATTTCCTAGTTAAGGTAGGCAAGCCTATTATCATTCTCATTTGGAATCTGGGCTATTTTGGGGTCAGTTCCAAAAAGAAGCACATATTTTTCCAGAGGTGTGCGGTTGTTTCATGAGTCAAACCCAAGTGAAATTATAAATTTACGATCAAATTTGTAATTTCTATGAATTTTTGAAGTGGTCACTACTGAAATTACAAAACCACCTCTAGACTAAAGTCATAAGCAATCCATCAACAATCTATAACCACCTAATCAAGTATTAAGTATTTTCTATTAATGGAGCAACATGTTATCCCATCTTGTCATAATATCCCTGATTTCGTCAAGGGATTTTTAGATTTTGTCATAAAATGAAGGGAATTGGGGGAGATTTTAGGTGGAAATGGGGCCTAGATTAAGTGATGGAATTGAGTTGGTCTACTTGATGGAATTGAGTTGGATGGAATTGAGTTGCAATTGGTTATGGGCAGGTCTATCTTAGTTATAATTAGGATTTCTTTCTTGATTACACACTTTTTGTTTACATAATCAAGCATTAACCCCTAAACGCTTCAGTCCTTTCTTTGATTTCTGCTTATTTTTGCTTATATCTTTTTATAGAAATATGATGTTTCACAATGTCAATAAAATTGGTTATTAAGGGAGGTTTTCTTTTTCAAGATTCATGTATTACATTGGTTGAATGAGAAGTAAGTTGGACTAAAAAGTGTTTACAAGCCCACTATTCATCGTCCAAAATATGGGCGTCTGAGCGCTTAAGGGTTAGTACACTTCCTACATTGGTTGGTTAACCTTTTTCATTTCCTCTCTTCATTGGTCGAAGAATTTTCCTCCCATGGTTTAGTAATTTACTTCAGGTAATTTACAGCCTTACAATTCAACATTACCCAACACAAAATGCTCCCAGCTACACCAATTTGTCCTATTGCAATATCCAGTTGTAGGTTATTGTCACCTACAAAATTAGAATCATTACAAATTTTATTCTTCTAGAGATTGGTATAATCCAATTATATTCCAACTTAAACTATTTTAACCCCAAATGCTCAAGGCCTTTCTTGAGTTGCTTGGAGTTTGTTCAACCCTAAACAAAAAGACAATTTTGGATTAATTTTATTAATTTTTCTAAAATTTTAACTATATGAATTCAAACAAGTGAGTTAGGGATCACATACAAAAATAAAATAAAACAATATCACGTTATTACATATGGATTGAAAAATCATAATGTTTGATCAAGAAGCTGTGAAAATCATGAAATAGATTTGAAGTCTTTCAATGCATTTTTTACATGTTAAATTTAAAATTGAGGTCATAAAAAGATAGGAAGCTAAAGGGTACAACATGCATAACCATGATCAATTTATAGCTTCTCAAAATTTGTTCTACAATTTTTTCAAATGAATTTTCAAAGTGATTTTCTGGTCAAGATCTAATGTATTTGAGGATCATCTCTTGTGCCTCTAACATGATATTCTATGAGGTTATGTGTGTGATACTAATTTATCAAATTCTACTATATTAGCCGGCCCCTAAATGCCTAAGGCATTTTATTTTGGTGTGGCTAGTAATCTTTGAAGTTGTATGAAATCTTATTAGAGTACTAGTTTTAGGGCCGCTTTACACCTAGAGGCCGGGCCAATTCCTCTCCAAGCCAACTGCACAAAATTTCAGCCCCTTCTGGGCTAAAGGCTGGCCCCAACTACGCATTAAAATAAGATTACAATAGGGGCCAATTCTCCTGTATGTAAAGGCCTTGAGGCCATGAAGCCAGGCCGATTCATAAAAGCATAGGAAAAAAGGAAGGAGGGGCTGAAATTTCAGGGCCGCTTTACACCTAGAGGCCAAGCCAATTCCCCTTGAGGCCAATTGCACAAAATCCAACGATTGAGATTCACTTAAAAAAATAATAATCAATGCGATGATTTCTTTTAATAGAAATCTGACATTGGCTCCTAGTCCAAGAATTGGCCTCCCATTTTTGGTGCACCCAATTCAGTGAGCTCCGGCCATGTCAGATCATGTCTTTTGTGATTAATATATTCTGACCACCAAATCAACCCGGCCTCTAGGTGTAAAGGGGTTGGGGCTGATTTCAGACTTTTGGCCAATCACAAGTTAGGATTCTTGACCTCTGGCACATGAAATTGGCCCGGCCTCTAGGTGTAAAGCGGCCCTTAGTAGTTTATTTTTTTCAGTTGAATTCTCTCCAAAATCTATTCTTAAGCAATAAGAATCAAATTTTGAAAAGAATAGTCATTTTTCTATTAAGATTTTGTGCAAGGGGGATCATTTCTTGTTTAGTGGAAAATGGGGAGAGAAATTAAATTTTTTTTTCTCTAATAAAGTTTAAATTTTTTATGAATTTATGAAGTGTATTGCCCAATTGGCCCTAGAGAGTCTCTGAAATACTTTGAAACCAACACAAAAAGTTTATTCATAATGGTCATCTCACTTACCTAAAATGATCACAATATTTTTCAAATATGGCTACAAAATGAAGGCCTAAAATAGTCACTTTTTATAATGAATTTGCACTAGAAAGGTGGAAGTTGCAACCACTAATCAATCCAAGACATTGATTGTGGCCACTAAGAGCATTACCACAAGTTGCATTTGAATTGACTATAGCAACAATTGGTGGCAAGGCACTTCTTATTGCAAGATGCATGGTGGTTGTGGCCACCCTCAGTTCTATACCAACCCCCTTTAAATCAAATCCACTTCCATTGAGGTCATAGTCAATGATGATTGAGTGAACATAAATGTAAAATTGCACTTTATAGGCCCTCGTTTGCTAAGCAAATTTGGGAATGACAAGATGAATGACCAAACTTGTACAATGAAGGGATGCTAGGATGGAGCCTTTGCGTTGGATAAGCACGGCAAGGTCCAGAGTATCGTTGCCATGGCCATTGGCAAGGCTTGGTGACAATGCTCTAACTCAAGCTCAAGTACCCCCAATCTCATTTATCAATGGGGTTAGTGCAAGAATTTAAAAGCCTCTTGCCATGCTCCATTGGTGGATATAAAAAGCAATAAAAGACAAGAAACTTACACCCATTGTCTTGCCAAAGTGGGTGTGAGGAAATGCACGATTTCATATTTCATCAAAATCTGTAAAATGGGCATTGGTCAATCTTGAGGGAATCAATACGTATGGAATTCTAACATAATAACATTGAATCTACGTGACAATGCAATTGCTCACTTGGATCCTATAGCTCCCCATATGAACTTTGCACATTGATAGAGCATGGCAGGAGGCTCTAGATAGATAATTTCCTAGTTGTCAATAATGAGTCTTTTGCTTGTCATAGGCTTGATCAATATGGAAAAATGGATGATTGTTTAACTCCTAAATGTCCAAAATCTTCTCTAGAATTGACATTTTGGAAGAATATTTGGGAATTGTTAGACACATAGATATTAGATGTTTTTTGGACCATTTAGAAGACTATGAGTTCCTGGACTGTGGGAACACATTGGGAACTCTGGGAACTTTGCCACGCAGGCAATTTGATGTGGCACAGAGATTGCCACGTCAGATAATACAAAAAAAATAATTAATATTTATTTATTTAAATAAATAATTTTTTAAAATAAGAAAATTAAATTAGTTTTCAATTTCATTATACTTTCTAAGATTTTTGGAAAAAAAAATCTTTTTTAAATTTTTGAAATTCAAAATTTCAGACCAGCAGTCGCTGGTTCCTTGCGAAGGGAACAGTTTTGGGGAATAACCCCGAAACAGTCTCCTATGGGGCTGAAAAAACATCTAATGATGTTGTAGATTTTGAATTTTAGAGTCCATTTGTAAAATGAGATTCACCAATGCTGTCACCTATAATTTTATATAAATTTTGAAAGGAAAATATAAAATTTCCTTCTAAATTCAATTACAAGCAAAATTTCATTAGGGGAGATTTGAGGGCAAAGGAGGGCCGTGTTTAGGGTTGTTCCCTTTGTTGTCCAAGAACTACACACTAGTCATTGTTGTCAAAAATTTTGAAATTGAAAAAAATAATAATTTAAATTTCTTAAATATTGAAAAACTAAAAAATGATTTAAAAAAATATTTAAAAATATTTAAAAATAAATTAAAATAATTAATTATTTTAATTTGGCATGGTAGTGTTTCGACCATGTCAGATTACTAATGTGGCACAATTTCCACAGTTCCCATAGTTTGGGAACTTGTAGTCTTCCTATCCCCCAAATCCCTCCTAATGTATGGTTTTTTGAATAAAATGGAGTATCATTTTCTGAATGAAATTTGTTAAAATGAGATTCTTTTGACATGGTGCTTTTTTGAATATTTTGTGTTCATTAAATCCATATGACCTTATTTTTGCAAATCCAATTTTGAACTAAAGACAATGCAATTTGGTCAATCACTTGACGTACTTCCACATTAGTAATTTTCGAAAATTATGTACTCTAGTAACACCAAATCCAACCATTAGATAGTACAACAACATGATAAAATATCTCCACATATTCATATGACTTTCATCCAAGCAATAATAAGATTGAAACTTTTGTTTCAATTTGTTAGTTGTTTAAAAATAGGATGATGAAGCACTTTAGGGTTAGAATATACTGTAAGTTTAGGTTAGATTCAACACATTGGTGCCAAAAAAAGTTCATTTTAGAATTTAGAGTTGGACAACTTGGTTTAGATTGTTTTGGCTTTCAACACTTTTTTCTTCCTAATTTTGGATTTATTCTTTGTATTCATGCATAAATGTATTCTTTTCTCTAACTTATTTCAAGTAAAATTTTTGGATATTCAGAATTAGCAACAATGAAATTTTGTCAAATCTTTAGAGATAGTTGTATATTTTTTAAATTTTAGACATCTTCCATATTTTCCCTAATCATTTACGAAATTAACCTGCACATAGGGGGCGAGGGAGGATTGCCTTCCTTCTTGCCTCATCAAAAGATAAATATAAAAATTTCCCCCTATTTCGTGCTCCGTCAATGTTTTATTTCTTCATTACCCCCTAGCTAATTTGAGCCCCTCTTTGCAAATATGAATTCAAAATTTGAAAATTTTATCATATGTGGTAGAAAACAAAACCCAATGTTTTCTTCAAGGGGGTAAAAAAACGAGTGAGGGAGGATGGTCCCTCCAAGTCATTCCAAGGGTGCAAGTAAAATAAAAAAAAACCCTATTGGGGGCTTGATTAATTTACCTTGGACACCTCTCCTTCCTCATGTGGGGCCTCTAATTGCAATTAAGGGAGAGGCACTCAATGGCGTCCATGTACCCAATGCCTTTCTAGGTCATGTATTCATTCTAGAAGGTAAATGTAGCTGGACTGTAGACTGCTTATTATTTTAGGTCAAAGAAATAAGCCATGTACTACCTACCTACATTTATAGTCTGAAATGATTATGCTCTGTAGAATCGGACCCCATTGGACATAGGGACGCCATTGATACCTTATGAATTCGTTAAAATCAAGTAAGGACCATTCAGGCATTTTCATAGGACTTTTATTTTGGCAGAATCGGCCCCAATGGCCGATTTTGTCACGATTCTACCGATTCTGCCGATTGTGCGACCACGAATGGGCCTATACCTGATTTTAACGCTTGAGAAAGGGTTGGCCATGGCCGATTCTGCCTTGTGGTGCACGGTCATAGGGCTCGTACAAAATTTGCAAATTCTATCATGCGTGGAAAATAAAAAATTTCGGGATTTTCTCGAGTGCCCGAGCGAGGGGGTCAGTGCACCCCGGCCCACGTAGGATAGGTGCCAAGCTACACTAGAATCTCGTGCTCTGGTATAGCACCGTAAGTCAAAAATGCAACCTTGAGCCATGCTGGGGATTCTGGGAATGAGCGGTGTGACGGCCCCAGCGAGTAAGAAGAAGGTAAATATCTGCCTGGGGCAAAAGTCCCTCCGCATGCAAGTCCAGGGACAACTGATGAAACGGCCTCCCCCTCCCTCCCTCCCAGCAAAACAGCAAAGGGCGCAAGCCAACTCCTCCACGGCTTCTTCTCCCCTTTTTCCATTCCCGTGGGGGCAGGGGTCCCGCGGGCACCCATGACCGCATACCGCCCACGAACATTCCGAGTAGCTTCGACCGTAGCTGCAGGAATACGCTTATGAGGAGCTGCAGCAGACCCGGCCAGGGCGAACTGACCCCCTTATTGCCCCGTCAGAAGGTATTTGTAAAAATTCCCCCCTATTTTGTGCAGCATCAATTTTGTATTTTTTCACCTCCCATAGCTACATCGGAGCGTGTGATTGCAAATATAAATTCAAAATTTTTAAATTTTATCATATATATAAAATTAAAAAAATTAAATATTTTCTTTAGGGGTAAAAAATAGGGCAATAAGGGGGGTAGTTCACTCTGGCCACCCACCCTCAGCATGATATGAAACAAAACTATCTTGATGTGGTTCCACCAATAAATATTTAAAGCATATTGCTATTGTTCAATATGAATGTAGGGTTTGAATTCTTCATTCCATTCGTGATCTTAATTGCCTTCCTAAATCTTAAGAGTGATTTATTACAAATCCTAGAGATGTAGAAGAAAACATAACATTCTTATAATTTATAAACTAACCCCTTTTACCTCATACACATTGTTGACTTTCTAATTTGAATTTTTTTTTTTTTGACACAAATGAAATGGAATTTTCTACCAAAGATTAAAATTTATAATTTACGTTTACCCACTATTGACTTCTCTCCTCTACCCCTTTGCTGATTCAGCTCTGGACGTGAGCCTTGAGTTCACTCTTCTCTGAGGCACCTCTCCCACTCCATTTCTTTTTCTTTATTTCTTTTTCTTGTTCATTATCATTACCATTACCATTACCATTTTCATTTATTTTTATTTTTTTTCATTTGGGCAACTATCGCTACTTCCGGCAATCTTATCACACGTTCCCACACACACACACACACAAAATTTCCTTTTTTGTTAAAATAAACATATCAATCCAAAAGCAGGAGGGTACTCAATACTGCAGTACTCACCTGCCGACTTTTTTACTCCAAAAAAATGAAGTCGTGCTCAAGGCAGTCAGTCAGTCGGCATGCCATGTTGTTGCCAACTGAAAGGACTTCTGTCATCAAAACTGATCTAGATTCCGAAGCCACCTCGAGCTATTCGTCAACCCCGTATGACGTGGCCGACTCCTTACCACCGTTGGATCCCTTTGGTGGCTCACCCCTAGCCGCCCGATCGAACCGCGTTCCTCACCCGGACCCGGCGCCGGGGCCGGTGGCGGTGCCCGGGTTCTCGAACGCGCTGGGGGTTGGTCGACGCTATATAACCCGCTCTGCCGTTTCCTGAGAGACCTTGCGTATGTACCTTGCAATTCCACACAAACCAAGACGGACGAGCTTCTGGTTTCAAGCTCCAATTTCTTTAATTGGTAAGGAAGTAGTTTGTTGCTCTGTGTTTTGTGAGGATTATTTTTTTAGCTATTATCGAATTTTTGGAGATGAATTTTGTTAATTGAGGACCTGTGTGTGAGTAGCGGTGGCGTAAATTGTTGTGCGAATTGGGAAGCGCTGTTGGAGATTAGTTTCTGTTGCGTCTGTATTTTGGTGATTGGAATTAAGATCTGCGAGGTGTGATTGCTATGATTGATTGTTCGTTTTTCCGTAATGTTAGGGTTTATCTGTGTTCTTGTTTCTTGGAGGTTTTGAAATGTGGAGTTGAATTGTGAGTTTTCTTGGAATTTGGAGTTGGTACTTGTGTTTTTTGGCTTACGAAAAGGGAATTGCGGTGATCGTTGCTTCCTTGTATGAGTCTTTTCTCTTTTAGATTGAGATTTTTTGGGACGAGTTTTGTTCTGGAGGTACTGGCCCTTGAATGTACGCCTGAGGATGTTCTTTGTTTAGAATATACGTGAGGTGTYTTCTTCTGAGTAGCAAGTTAGTGGTTTTGTAAATTGTTGTGCGAAATTGGAAGCTCTGGTGGGGACTAGTCTGTGTTGCGTGTGTATTTTGGTGATTGGAATTAAGATCTGCGAGGTGGAGGTTTGATTGTTACGATGTAGTTCGCTTTTCCGTAATCTTAGGGTTTAATTGTGTTCTTGCGCTTGTTTGTTTGTCTTAGAATAGGGAATTGCGCTGATTGTTGTACCCTTCCGAGAGTCTTTTCTCTTTTAGATTGAGATTTTAGGGACGAGTTTTGTTCTGGAGGTACTGGCCCTTGAAATGTACGCTTGASGATGTTGTTTGCTTAGAAGATATGTGAGGTGTCTTCTTCTGAGTAGCRCTTTACCTGAGAATCTTTATTGTGTACGAATGAAGTCTCTKTCTTTGCACTTATGTGTGGTGCATGTTTTGACAATCCTTGCTGTTGTATGAAATGCAGTGGGTTTGAAGTTTAGCGAAGATGGGGCAAGTATTGGGGTTGGTGAAGGTGGAACAGTCCACTGTAGGTGTGAAGGAGAAGTGGGGAAGATTTGTGAATGTTGTGGGCCCTGGTTGCCACTGCATGCCATGGTGCTGTGGTGCCAGTATTGCTGGGGTTTTGTCTCTTCGGGTGCAGCAGCTTGATGTTCGCTGCGAAACCAAGACGAAGGTAAATTTCTTTGGTTTTGTTGCAGTGAATTTTGCTGGTCGTTTCTTAGTCTCTGAAATCGTTAAAATTGCACTTGTTTTTCTAGTTACTCCATTCCGGCTTTACAATTCTCAATATTGCAGCCGTTGTGCTTCTAACTTGACAACTAAAGTTAGATAGTTAGATGTCTGTCCAATATCTTTGATTGTGCTATAGTGATGATTAGGATTTACGCTATTGTAATTTTTCATTAATTTGTTTTTAAAGCATCTTCCTGACGTTGATCTGATTTCGAGTAGTATTCTAAGATTATACGTGTGTGGTCGTTGTTTTTCAGGACAACGTCTTTGTGACTGTGGTTGCTTCCGTCCAATACCGTGCCCATGTCGAGACAGCGGAGGATGCTTTTTACAAGCTGACGAATCCTCGGGAGCAGATTAAGGCATACGTTTTTGATGGTAAGGCATTTTCTTGCGCGAAAGTGAGCATTCTTTTTTATGGTATTTGTCGCATCGTGGTATATGATAATCGTGCTTGTCATATCTTTGTGAAGTGCAAGCATGACATGTTGGAATTAAAAAAGTGTCTCATCACTTCTTCTGGGATTTTGGTATGACAGTYGTGAGGGCCAGCGTCCCCTTGATGATACTGGATGACGTGTTCGAGCAGAAGAATGAGATTGCCAACAGCGTGAAGGAGGAGCTAGAGAAGGTACAGGGATTTAAAATATTTGATTGAACTTGTTCGAAATGTACACGTGTTTCAGCCTTACTATCCCAGTCCACCTTTACAACCTGCAATACTACATCCACTGTGCTACTACTCACACGTTAATTGAATATTGTGTATGTGTGTTGGTGTGTTGGTGGGTGGGTGGGGGATGGCAATTTTCACCCCCCTTTCTGTGCAAAGAAACCTGGATCAGAAATTGGCACTGTCTAAGAGTCACGTTCACTTTTAATCAATATAGTGCACCATGTGGGAGTTATCGTCTCCTTTGCTCCTTTTAAATAATTGCATCACGTCCAGCATTGGTAACACGTTATTTCTGAAACACACCTTGCAGGCAATGAGGACATATGGGTATGAGATCGTTCAAACTCTCATCGTGGATATCGAGCCAGATGAGACTGTGAAGCGTGCAATGAATGAAATCAATGCGGGTAAGTGGTCTCCATCTATAATTTAAATCCATGGAAATAAGAATGATGTCAACATTGTGACTCGACTGTGTACGTACCGGTCTATAGTTGCCCTTCATTTCGTTTGGAGTTGGGGGTGCCGACTTTGATTTTATGAAATAGCAGGCAAGTAATAATGCGAATCTGTCAGAAATAGCTTATCCTTGGGTGATTCAATCACAAATATGAAAGTGTATTTATTGATGGCTCCATTAAGGCAAAGAATTGATTGTGGGACAAGTGAAGTTTTTGGTTATTATTAGATGGTTACGGACTGGGATGTGAGGATTGTGTCCCTAGCTATTTGCTACAGAGTTGATAGTAAAAAACCTTCTGCTTGCTTGTGAACTTCAGCTGCGAGAATGAGGCTAGCAACTCTCGAGAAGGCAGAGGCCGAGAAGATCTTACAGGTGAAACGTGCCGAGGCGGAAGCTGAATCGAAGTACTTGTCCGGTGTGGGTATTGCACGTCAAAGGCAAGCAATTGTTGACGGTTTGCGGGAGAGCGTGTTGGCATTTTCTGACAATGTTCCCGGGACATCCCCGAAGGAAGTGATGGACATGGTCCTGGTGACTCAGTACTTCGACACAATGAGGGACATCGGTTCCCATTCCAAGAATTCGACAGTGTTTATTCCTCATGGAGTGGGTGGAGCTCGTGATGTGGCTGACCAGATCAGGAACGGATTGTTGCAGGGTGACGCTGGCATCACCAGGACTCAAAATCGTTGAGGCACTTGGTTTTTTAATTCTTAGTATCGCATTGTGGATAGTGTATTTTCAAGCGCATTGATAATGTGTATAGTTACTAGGAGTGTGGTTTGTTGATGATTAGATTTTTAATTTTTTTGAGACATGTTACCGGTACTTTTGGAGGTGAATTTGTAGCGGATGAGTGCGTGACGGTGGCATTTAATCTCTGTGTATTGAATAAATGTGTCTGCTGCTTGTGAATTCCATGTGTCATTGACTTGGCGCAGACAGCAGTACTATCTGTTATCCGGATTTGGGACTGCAAAGCGTGTATTAATCAATTGCTATGTGTTYGTAATTCTCAATTTCGTATCTTCCGGTCCCGGTTAATCCTGAAAAAACGGTCAATGACCATTAAAGTTCAACTTCAAAATCTTTGACTCCGTATATTGCCATTTTTTTTATTGTTGATAGAAGTTTTTATGCTTATTTTTCAGAGATGGCTTCATATGTTTTCTATTATTTTTAGTTTTTTCTTTCTTTAACCCCTAAAGTCCCGTTGCCCTCGTCCGAAATAGATTTTGATTACGCTCCTAAAGTCTCAAGTTTTGTCTTGAGTTTTTTAAACCTTTTTTTCAGATAGTAAAACACATTAGCTTATTTTGCACATAATTTTTTTTCCAATTATGCCCGGGAGCATATTGTAAGTCACCCTAAGTGCAGATTGAAGTTTATTGGGCATGTCAAAAAAAATTGCAGACACAAAATGAAAGTTATCAAAATTTTGTTTTATCATAGAAAGCATTTTTTTCTACATGGATTTTTTTTTCTTTTTTTTACTCGAAGGAAAAGCTTCATAAGCATTGCGTGAAAAAGTTCAATTGTTAAGTGAAGCAAGGTGGCAAACTAAACAAATCAACATTAGATGTGAAGTAGATTTTCAATCTTTCAATTTTTAGTTTTTTTGTTCAATGATAAGGTAATGAAACTACAATAGCAAATCTAAAGTAGGACTCTTATAGTTCTAAAGGTACGTTCTCACCTGGCCTTATGCCGTAGGTAAGAGCAGTAGTTATGGTGAAGGCAGTGACGGTCGTTTACACCAGGCGCAGTCTCTAGTTGCCGAAACTACCTGGAGGCACTATTGGCAAAGGTGTAAGGGCGTTGTTAGGAGAAAAATTGTTCTATAACTTCTGAGAATTGCGGTCTGAAAAGCCGTTGTTACGTAGTGTTGGTTTCTTAAAGAAATTAAGATTTGAGAAGATTTAGGAACTATATGTGCGGTGTTTTGTAGTTGCATTTGCATGGGTGTGTTTACAAAAGAACTCTGACTCGATTGTTGGCAAATATTGCAGTCATGCTTGCAGCAATTGCTTCTCCGAACATGGTCATGAACGCTCTAGTGTCGGAAGGGAGGTGGACTTGATAGCGTCTCAAGAGACTTGCTTGTTTCTCTTCTTCATGAAATTAATTGAGTGCCCACTGTGCTTCCGCATTCATACTTGGCATTCTCACCAGCACTGTCAAACATTGCCGTCATGGAGAACCAACACCCTGCTCCATCCTCTTGCATCATCAGTAGATGGTCAATACACTTCCGAAGCAGTGAATTGTGCACTCGAATTTAAGACTGGAATTACTCATTTTTCCAAAAGAAACTCATGACATTTGCCTTTCCTTGTCTATTCCTTCCCTCTCGTGGTGTTCAGTTCCCATGCACAACAAAGATCGACAGAAACGATACTTCCCTTTGCAATTGTCAGGATTGTAAGCATAAGAAAATAGAGCATTTTTTTTTCCCTGTTCATTTTCTCTATCATAACCGCCTTCTATTAGTTCTCCTTTGCGATCTGAAAACCTAGAGACGATTCTTCGATCCCTATGTTACACAAACTCTAGAGAAATCCACCGCAAATTTCTCAATGTCCATTTGGCACCGCTGTTTCCCTTCTCTGCCGTCTGGAACTTTTTTCTGATGACTTGCTATTCTGTGGATGTGCCGAAGGCCGACAGAGTCTGCGATGTCCATAGAAACAGATGTTGGCAACCAACAACATACAATAGTTTGGTCATTGAATGTTGTTTTCCTTTGTTTTTGAACTCCCGTTCAAAAACTGGTGCAAATTGAAGACTGTGCTTGCCAGCGTGGAGCCTCTGAATTTGCAGAACACATCCACCGATCGTGAAGGGAGGAATCGCTCAGAATCGCCCAAGATGAAGAACAGTGAGCACCCAGTACGAGGAGAGTGCCATGGACTAAACCATTAGATGTTTTTTCAGTCTTGGAGGAGACTGTTTCGGGGCTGTTCCCTGCACAGGGAACAAAGCGACTGCTAATCTGAAATTTTGAATTTCATTAAAAAAAAAAAAAAAAAAATCCAGAAATCTTAGAAAGTACAAAGAAACTGAAAACTGATTTAAAAAATTATTTTTTATTTTAAAATTTTATTTTTTATTTCAAAAAATCATTTCTTAAATAATTAATAATTAATTAAAATAATTAATTAAGTAGTACTATCTGACGTGGCAGTCTCTGTGCCACATCAGACTGCCTACGTGGCAAAGTTCCCAGAGTTCCCGATGTATTCCCACAGCCCGGAAGCTCGCAGTCTTCTAAACGGTCCAAAAAATATCTAATGTCATAAAACCGATATGATGGTGTGAACACCAACTCCACACCAACAATATTATCTGTAGATTTGAATAAAGCCAAAAAATACGTACCCTCGCAGGTCAGAACAATGCAACAATAAGCACCCCTGTTTGTTGTGGAGACTAAACCCTAACCACTCTACTAATGTGAAAGAGGTTCAAAGGAAAACAATCCCCAACTTTTATTTTTTAGGACCGCTGTACAGCCAGGTGAGAATGGGCCTTAAGTCACCTTTTCATCTTCAAGGATTTCTAAGTAAACAACCATTTAGCGTGAAATTTTTCCTAGAAGATTGGTTATTGGTTGTACAGTGGGGAGAAGAGTACATTGCAATACATGCTTTCTCCCAAGCTACCCATCCACAATCAAARAGTGATTACCTTAACAACTCTTGCAACTTGTAAGTAGGTCAATCTTCTTGTACAAAGATTTTAGCATTGTGCGCAAGCCAAGCCAACCAAAGTACCATTATCCTCTCAATGAAGATTATATATGCAAAAGTCTCATACTTTTGGGGTTGATCTTTGCCAAAGATGCAATTAATCTATAGAAAGAGAAAATGGGAACCTAAACTTTTACCAGCCCAAATATGAAATGTCGTTTGGACATAATCCTGTAATTGTCTTGAAAGTTGATAATCATAAAACAATAAAGTAAAGTTTTCTTTATGGTGAAGTAGATTACAATATGGACATGAAACATTGGTTGCAAGGTTGATTCTTCTTTGCAAGACTTTAATTGCATCATAGAAGATAGACTACATAGAAGTGACTTCTTTTCTTGGATGCATGGAAAGATTTGGATTAGATGTTTTCTAAAGCCTGAACAAATTATAATATTTTACTTATTTTTAAGTTTTGAATGTTCTAACTATAGTGCAATGGTTTATAGCAAGGGGAACAACCTTCAAACAATCTTCTGGATGAATCAAAAAACATCTAATGGTTCATTCTATTTGAACTAGTGATGAGAAAGTTATGGAAAGGTTGTTTTCAACAAGCAAAGCATCTACTAGAAAAAATAGCTTGTAGGCTTCAATTTTGAAATCAATTTTCACAATTTTTCATTAAAAAATTAAAAAACTCTACTAGATTTAGTTATCTCACTAGACAACCTTGCTAGAATAATCTCACCATTGGGATTAGTATGTTTCAATTCCATCATGAAGTTATTAACAATTTGTTTTTTCAAGTAATCTTGTACCAGCTTCTACTTAACAATAGTTTAAAAAATAAAAATGCGTGTGTGTATTTTTGAACTTATTTTTAGAGTTTCAACTCAATTCTTTAACATAAAAAATTTTAAATGTAATTCCATGTGGTCAAAGTTTCTCAAATTTCTTCCATTCATTATTATACTAGTCTAGTATAAGAATTAAACTGTGCAAGAAAAAAAAATTTCAGTTATTTTTTAATTTTTAGTTATTCCAATAGAATGATAGTTTTGAATGTTTTTGGATTAAAAAAAAGTCTTAGGACTTCAAAAGTTAAGTTTAAAATACCTTGAATTTTGGAAGCTAAAGTAATACAAAATTGTATCTATTACAAAACTTGTTGGATAATTCTGAATTTTCCTACTTGTGTAATGGTAGAAATCTGGTTTTGTACCAAAACTCAATAGCCACTCTATTTTTTTGATTACGTATTTATAATACATGTCTCAAATTTTCAAAGGTACTATATTGTTGAATTGTGGTTACAAAGTGCACCAAAATAGTCACATGACAAAAATGTAGTCCCTTACCACATAACATGGATTTAGATGAAAAATCCCATCTTTGATGCTTGAATTAGGAGGGTAGACCTTATAATAAAGAATTGACAAGTTTCTTCTTCCAAGAAATTCTCAAGTCCCCATATAACAAGGTAGTTATTGCACACCCAGGGGTCATTGCAAGAAACACTTGCCTTTTTGTGTATACTTTGGCTACTCATGATCTATCGGGAGTATTGTAAAATTAGAAAAACAATTTTAAAAAAATATAAAAAATATGTTTAATGTATATAACTTTAAGAAGAAGGTACCCTAGGAAGGAAAAGCATAGAAAAATTTTCTAACTAGGTGAACTAGAAAAGTGCAATATCTCATGAAAGTAGATACTTTGATAATTTAATTTGTTAAAAATGGGAAAAGAATTTTTCTCAAAAATTAAAAATTGGCCATTTGGAAAGATTTGATGGTGATGAGATTTCACCCAAAAAATGGTTTTAGAACCATGATTGAGGGAGGGGTCTATAATTGCAACAACTTCTAAATCAGTTGCATCTTTTCAATAATTAGTCACTCCCAATTGGAATGACATAAAAATATATCACTTTCTCACTTGAGTTTTATAATTTCTAATTTTAGATTGATAAATTTAGGTATTATTGCCAAAAATTATGCCACTCAAGGCCTCTTCACACTATGGCCATCCAAGTCGAGAGGCCATGGGATTGAGTGGCCAAACCTTGGTGAGAGTCCAAGGAAATTAGCAATGAATAGGCCAAAAAAACTAGGAATTAGAGCCTTCGGCCGGACATAGTGTGAAGCCTTCAAAGGCCAAAGTCCAAGCCCAAAGCCCAAACCTACTCCATCTTTTGGATTTCTTTCCTTTCTCTCCATATTAAAATCCATCCAATTTCTGAAATTTTCAGTGAATCGCTACTCATGTGACAATTTTTTCAAGCAGTAGGTTAAAAAACATGAGAAAAGAGTCAAAAATGACCTAAGAAAAAAAATTACAGCACATGCCCTCACCATTGAACAAGGAATATGAAGGAATATAAATGGAATAAAAAGGTGGAATTAGACATTGAAGGGAAGTAGGTACATTGAATGCTAAGACTCATGGCTTTTTGTAGTGGAGACTACGGTTCAAACCTCAATGGCGACAAACAAAATCACAAAGTCACAAAATGGAGGGAGCATCCTACCTACTATCACAAAAACAACCATTCCGGTCTGATCGAGAGTCCGTCGCCACAAAAGCATTTGGCTACCATGTAGACCTTGTGCCGTAGCGTGAAGTGACCCTCAAAGTAAAAAATTAATAGCAAAGCCCAAGCATTAAAAAAATTACAAAAACTCAGTCTTTAATAAATTTTGATTTATCCCATTGAGATTACTAATGTGAAAGTTATGACTGCAAAATTTTGTTTTGCAAGCAACTGGAGCTTATTCTTTAAAAATATAGTGCATAAAATTTGTTTTTTCAACTCAATTTGCACAACTTAATTTCTAAATAAATGGTCCACAGGGCTTTGATTTCTTGCTAAAACAATATCATTGTTAGGATGGCTGCACTACAATTCCATCTTAGAATTGTTAACAATTTAGTTGTTCTTTCTATCATATATTTACTTCTACTTAACAAGTTTTTGAAGAATGAAATCAAGATTTGATTTCTAATTAGTTTTTCCTTGAATCTCATTTCAATTTTTCATTAGAAAAGAAAAAAAATTTAAAATTTAAAGCAAAATTTATGAGATATTTGGATTCAAAGTTTGATGATTTAATATGGAAAGGTACCAAAAATCCTTCTACATTCACTATAATTGCTAAATATTGCAATTTGCAAGGTCAAAGTTTTTGAAAAAGAACTTCACACATTTCCATATAGCTTGTGTAGTGCAAGATCCTATGCTTAGGTATTGCAACAATATGCAAATTTATTTCATTTTTACATTTGAAGTGGGTTTGGGTAAAACATAGAAGTAGAACTTTTTCATATGGTCAGGAAAAAAAAATTCATATAGACTTTCATTTATTTTTTAGAATTATTATTTAGTTGTTAGAATTTTTAATCCAAATTTAAAAACATGCATCTAGGATAAACACTAGTAAGCAATACACTTTAACAATTGAGCATATTTATTTTTATTTAATATCAATGGATTATTTCATTGGGTCTAGCTTAAAAGTGAAATAGGATTCTAATACACTTTAGCATGCAATATTTGCACACTATTTGAATCTCTTATTCTATTAAACCAAAGAGTTTTGTTTGTTTTTTATTTACATTAAGATCTTTAAAAGAGTGTACCTTTGGCACCATCAAAAAGACGTCAGAGTGTATATGCAAAAAGCAATTTCATACCATCTAGACTAATAGGGTGAAAAATATTGAATTTCAAAGGATTTTATATTGTCAACAAAAATAAAAAAATTCTAGAATATAGGTTGTGAAGAGCCATTGGGCCAAATGACATACCAATGGCATACAAATGACATGATAATACTTGTAGCAACAACACATGGCACACTAGTATGTTATGAAATTTTAAAGTATTATTTGTGGGCATACTAAAAAACCACAAGGCACACGATGCTTTGATTCTTGGGCTTTGGTRATTGAGGACTTCTTGTGATCAAATTCGATTTTAGTATAATTTTGGGTCCAAATATAATTGTGATATTTCTATAATATGAACGCCATTGCCAAAAAAATTCTACATACATCCTCCTCACATCCTTCTACACAAAAAAAGAATCGACATGTTTTGGACTTCACCATGCTCACTTGACATAAATCCAACCCTCATTTGCTATATCATGCAACATAAATTCAACCTCCCTATAATATATCACATTCTGAGTATTTTTGGACTTTAGGGGTTAAGACCTAGTGCTACTATAGAGTGTCTTTCATAATCAAGGTAAGTGGTACTAGTATAACTTCTATATCTATTTATAGTTATAAGTGGGACCTTGTATGAATAGGCCCATACTTTACACTAAACTACAAAAGGATCTGAGTCATATCTTTCTCTACGACATCTTGGGCAACAATGATTATGGACACAATCCATGGACTCATGGAGGGTGTTTTAATGGATCTCATTTAACTTTCACTTCTATTTGAGTTCACTCGGGTTCGTTTTTAATTAGTCATATCCTAGATATGTCTTTTTTGGTTGGTCAATGACCTCTTAATTTTCTTATACATAAGTGATGCCTAAATTTAAAAAATTGGTCTTTGGTGAAAATACGAATTTTAGTGTTTTATGTTGAATTTCTCATTTTTTTATTTTGAAGATCTTTAGCTAGATTTGAACTAGGTAAAGCTTTGCTCAAGGATCCAGCCTTCAAAAAATGCTAAGATTCTAAGTTGGAGGTCCAAAATATGTTGAAAGGTTGGTTAATATAGCAAAGAGACACACAAATCAAATTTTAGTACCTTTTTGTGCACCCAAAGATTAGATTTGCCCGACACCCAAGCACCATCAATCATGGATAAATTGGAGCAAGAAGTTGGAGCCCCCTACAAGTGATTTCAATTGAAAAGTAATGATCAACTATGAATGAAGGTCAAGAGAAAAGGTGACAAATCTTGAATAAGTAATTGTGAGTGAGATATGAAATCTTTATCAGAATTTCATTTGAAACAAGGTGACAAAGAATACCCTGAAAGAGTGCAATGCAACCTGGAAGTTGTCAGGCTACCTATTTGGCTGGTCTTGGCTAGAAGGTTGATAAATTTCTTTACCTTGGTGAAAGTTCATGGGTTAATTTCTATTTAACATTTAAAAACTCAATTCAACCCATTTTTTCATCCATTAGTACATATATGTTTAGTTAAATATCTACAAGAATAGCTCCTAAGAAAGTAAATTTTCTCAAACCTTGCTTTCAGAATTAGAAATGCATCCAGTATCTTTCAATTTGCTTAGGTATTTGTCAAAAAAAAAATAGCCTAACATGTAACTAAAGTAGAAGCACCAAAACGTAATATAAGTCGTTTTCAGACACCTAAAAAACAACCTAATTTAAAGGACAAAGTAGACATGTGGGATTTCTAGAATTTGTCATTCTTTTTTGCATAGGGCAACCAGGAGTGCGAGATCCAACCTCAAAATGTGTTGCTTTTTGGGTGTTTCCGTGTTCACTTTGGTGTTAGTCTAGCCTTCATAGTAGGGGCATCCAAGCAGTTGTATTCAAAATTCGTATTATATTCATACAAGCTCAATGAAAAATGATACCAATTATATTTGTTTCCTAAACCATTTTCTAACAAGTGCACATCATTTTATTCTCTTGAAAGGTAACAAGCTCTCATATTGTGCAAGCTCTAAAACCTCCCACATCCTCAAATCTACACTATGTGTACATGTTGCTTTTTCGTAGCCTTTAGCCATGTATAAACAATGCACAGTTTAGGAGGCAAGCGATTTTAGAGCCCTATGCCATTTCAACTTCAAATTTTTCTAACTAATTCCACAGAGCTCCAAAAAATATGAAACTATTTGGGTTGGATGCAAACTTCACTTGTCTTTTAAGGAAAATTTAACCCCTAAAGCCCCATTGTCCCCTTGGGGGACAAAATGGATTTTGGGCAGGTTCCTATGGTCTCAATATATGTCCTAATCTTTTGGATTTTTGAGAGAAAATAGGAAAACACATTAGCTTTCCGAAAATATAATTTTATTTCAATTGGAGTCTAGGAGCAAAAGTTATGGCACAAAAAGCCCTTTTTTTAGTTCGGCGGGCGGAAATTATCTTTTAAGAAAACTTCAAATGAATTAAAATTTTATTTTTGCCTACATGAAAAGCTTTGATTCATTCCATTTGGATTTGTTATGCAAAAGTTATGGACAATCTTAGATTTCAGGCAATTGGAGCATTTTCTAGAAAAAATAACTTGTAGGATTCATTTCTGACCTCAATTTTCACAGTTTTTCAAAAACAAATCTTCATAAGGTTAAGATCTCTTGCTAGAACAATCTCACCGTTAAAATTAGTGTATTTCAATTCCATCTCAGAGCTATTAATAATTTAGATTTTCCTTCAATCTTGAACCTACTTCTACTTAACAATTTTTTAATCAGTGAAAATTAATTATATTTTTGTTGAATTTTTTTCCTAGACTCTCAACTCAATTTTTAATCATTCAAAAATTTTTTTTTAATCAATATGGAAAAATCGTAAGTTATGAAGGTTCAAAGCCAAAAAGGTAGTTGAGCAAGCTGCAAAAAAAATTGTTTCCTTCACTTTAAACACAAATATCTTGCAATCTAGGGTCATTGCAAGAAAGGGCGTGCGATTTGCGTAGCATTTTTGACAGTACTCATTTCTTTCTTCAGGAGTACTTTAAAATTAGAAAAACAATTTTCAAAAATAATGAAAAATATGTTTCATGTATGAACCTTTACAAAGAAGGTACCCTAGGAAGGAAAGCCATAGAAAAATTCTCTAAGTAGGAGAACTAGAAAAGTGCAGAATTTCATGAAATTAGTTGTTGTCACTGTAATTTCACATTTTAATTTACAGAAAATAGGAAAATGATCTAAGAAGCATCTTCAATGTTCAAAAATGACGCGCAATCAGAGTATTGTTTGTACTCATGTGGAGGACATAAAAATAGCATATTTTCAAATTTCCTTTGGTAGGTACATGATTTCCTACTATCCAAATATACCATGAAAGTTTCAACTCTAGATCATCAAATTTGGGACCTCATAACATAGTGAAAACCCCTAAACCTCAAAGTGTGACAAATTAACAAAAATAAATTTTAAATATAAATTGATTCTTTTTAATTTAAAAAAAATAAGGGATCTGATAACCATAAAGTTAGACATGTTCAGTAAAAATTTCATGTTCATTGGACTTGTGCTTCAAAAGTTATACCACAAATTAACAAGGTCACTTGAATTGTGATGGGAAATAGTACCACCCTTTCTTGCAATCACCCTCTACATGGCCAAAGTTTTTGAAATTTCTTCCACACATTCTTATGCAAGTCTAGTACAAGATCCTATGGTTAGATATGCCAAAAAAACATTTAAAATTTTGTTTTTGCTCTTTGTTTTAGAATTGGCAATTTTGAGTGGCTTTTGATGGAAGAAAGGCCTTGAGGCTTTAGGGGTCATCTTCAAATTATTTCAAGAAGCTTCCCTCCTCCAAAATTTAGTTTCAGGTCTTTAGATAAGCAATTTCTGGATCTGTTACCTTAGCAACGCTCAAGATCTACAAATCTTGAAAAGTGTTGCATTTTAGGTAGGTGAACCCAATACCAACTGTTGACCTAATACCACCCAAATGTAAGACCCTAGTTGATCTTAGAATGAGAATCTATGACGGAAGTACATGCCTTAACTTCACAGTAAGGGAAGTTAAGGCATTTATTACTATTATAGATTCTCACTCTAAGATCAATGACAACCCTACATTTAGGTGGTATTAGGTCAATGGTTGGTATTAGGTTCACCTACCTTAGGTCCGTTCTCCCTGTAGGCCCGTACATTGATTATGGATGCACGATAACACCACAAAATAAGAAACAATACAGTACAAATCTATACCACTAATAGATCATTGTTGTCAATACTATTCCCTTTTGATAGTCCCGCAGTCCCGCGAGCAGATATTTGTCAAACAGAGCAATAAATCGTGCCCATGAACTGGATCCCACACGATAATGTTTGAGGATAAAAGTAAGTAAAAGCCCCCTATATTGAATCGTCTCTAGTGTATGTTCTTTGGCTCCTATAGCTATCTGGGGTCTCTTATTGCAAATCTGAATTCAAAAAATGCAAAAAAAAAGTTGTGCAAAAAATAAAAAATTCCTGCGTTTTCCCCAGCAGAAAATCTAGCCTGCGGGGCCCAGTTCGTGGGCACGATTTCAGTATTGCTCTGCATTCGTCAACGAATCCCAAAATGCCTGGAAATACCCAATCCGCACCTACTGTCTCCTCCATCGTCCATTCGTCCACGTGGCATCACAAGTAACACCACGCCCAGATTCCTCAAAATTCCTAGATAACACCAAATCAATCAGAACGCAACATCCAATTTCCACTATTAACAATAGAAGCTGATAGAAGCTGAAATCCACCTATCGATGTTCTTAAAGTAGATTTCCCCAATTCTGCAACTTTCCTAGATTCTGCACTCGAGAGTTCATTACCATTTCCAGATTCAGCAAAAATCGCAGTTGATACAATGACACGTGTCATTTTGTGATTGGTATGTGATGACGTGGGCCCTAGAAATCTGATGAGAAAAATTCATCTTCAACTCTTAAGTACAGGTACACTAATAATGGTATTTAGCATTATGTTACTACTAATAGTGTTACTTGAACTTTACCGCACCATTTAAATTTCAAGTGGCTGTGTTCGCCGCCCCTAAATTCATATATTTAGGTTTCTATTTTTTTCATTGCAATTTGATGAAATAATATGTATCACCAAATGCAATCTCGTAAAAAAATTAATCCAAATAGTTGACAAATAGTGTTCTATGTTTGACATTTCGTGTGGTAACATTAAAATAATTGTTTACATTTAGTGTTGAGCTTTGTAATTTGTGCTGCCAACACTAAATATCTTTATTAGTGTACTGTACTGTAGTCAAAACCAGAGCCCCACTCATGGAACTACTACTGTACTAAGTTACCACCTTTTACGAACATCTGGCATCCGGCATCCTGCCCCCGGAGAATAGAATCATCTCGTCGGAGAAGATAGGCTAAAATGTCTTTTCGATCTTTAATATTCCTAGATGCTCCCCCTCCCCTCCGGCAATCTCAGTGCCGTCGCCATTGCAGAACAGAAGAGATGCTCTCCCCCTCCATCGCTGCAATCAATCCACGCCGCTTGCTCACAGAATTCGTCGTTTTCGAGGAATCCAAGCACTCCTCCATCTTTTTTTCCTTCACGAAATTCGGAGATTCGGAGACTTTTCGCAGAGTTTTCGAGGGATTTTTGGGGAACCGGTTTGGTTCCATTTTGGAGGAGATATGGGGCGGACATGCAAGCGAGTAATCGTTTTTCGTAAACTTAGATGACGGTGACGATTCCTCGAGTCTTGTGCGCGTTTGTTTCCTTGTCGTCCACATTTCCCTGCGAGTGGGAGAAGAAAGTGCAGACCGATTGGTAGGCCGGACTCTCTCTCTCTGTCTCTCGTTTTGAGCTCATGGGGGTGTCATTTCCAATGCGTTGGAGTCGTGCGTGATACGTAGTACGGAGTATTTAATAATAATTCGGAATTGTTAAGAAGCTCCGAATTGTAAGCATTTTGATGAGCTTATTAGGGTGAATCGTGCAGCAGCTCGTTTTGTTTCAAATTTAGAGTTAGTTGCTGCTTTACTCTGGCCGTCGCGATTTTGCAGTTTTGAATTTTCAGGTTTTGTAATTTTTGGAGTTTTGCTGTTGTTATGCTATGGTTTCCTGTTTTAGGTTGCGGATTGGATTTACGGTCCGAGATTCTTTGTTGGAGGTCATGCGGTTTTGCATTCTTRTTTGTTTTCAATTTTTCGGAGTTTTTCAGTTGTCGGGCTGTGGTGCTCTGTTTTAGGGCGATGATCAGTTTGTAAGGTTAGCAGCTGCTCTGTTACAAGTTTTTACACCTTGAATGGAGCTTCTAATACCTCGAGCCTACTTCAAAGAAGAGTCAGGGTTATCAAGAAGTTTCGACCCTATGCTATTTATTTTCCTTGACATGCATCTTGTTACGTCTTGAGTTCTAAATTTAGAAGAAGAATGACTCTGATGTCGATCACTTCATGAGCTACCAAGCATATGCTTCTGGATTGACACTTGTTTTGCAGTTTAGCAGTTTGCGTTTTCATTTCTTTTCAAAATTTTAGTTGCCGGGCTTGTCTTAAGGCGAGGATTAGCTTGTAGGTCAGCAGGTTCTATGACAAGAAATCTTCTGTTTTTTCTTGTTTTTCTTGAGTCGTAATTGTTAATGAAAAACTAGTTCACATATTTTGGACACTTTCGTAATTGTAATCACCCCCCTGAGTTCCCGTTAATAGGCATCCGTCCTGTGCACATGGTGAAAATTAATTTTGCAATATTTWGATTGTTACCAATAGCAGATGGAGATTAACCCTAGACGTTTATCAATTTGAAGTTTATGTTGAATTTGGTATTTTTGGAGTTGTGATGAATACGTTTCCAATGTCTCTATGGGGTCTTACATGCACTGGCCTGTACTTGTTCGGACGTTCTTGAGCCTTTCATGGGTCGAATAAAATTGAAGCTCTTTCTATGAATGGAGTCTTAACATGTGACAGTTTTCTTTGGTTTAAGATTTCTGCTTGAATGGTGATATTGAGTGAAATTATAAACGTATGGTTTAAGGAGCTAGGTGGAATTGGGCCACCTTCCTTAGAAAGCATTGAWTGTTTTCAGAAATGTCGCTAACCTGAAACTTGTGTTTTGTATACAGATCGCCGGAGCTATTAAAGTTCCTGGATTTTCAATTGGTGAGATGCTTTTTCTTAGCGGTTGCTGATGAAAGAGCACCATCTGAATTAAGCATGGTTACTATGCAGTGATTTGCAAAGGATGTTCTAGTGTCACTTTGAAGGTTACTACACCAGGATGTGGGCGCCTCTGTGTGACAAAAGCATGGATGCTTTTGGCTTACTGGGGGAATCTCAAACTTGCTTGAGCTCAATGATGATTTTGGTGTATGCCACTCTTGCTGCTATTGATCTTCTTATCGCAATTGTGGCTGGAATTCAGGTTCGCTCTTTCTCTCTGTCTCTATTTTCACAGAATTTTGTCTAAAGTSCACAAAGTCATGTGCACTTGTTTCTACCTTTATGTCCCATTCCACTGTTTCAACCTTCAATATTACAACCATTGTGCTTCTAACTACCTTCAATGTTTGCATCCATTGTGCTTATAACGTGGTTAGTGGGGGTATGTGGGAGCCCATCCCTTTGCCCAATATCTCTGATGATCAATTTTGTGAGAGGATCTTTTGATAAGAATTTTTATGTAATGTTTTTCGCAATTTTGCATCTCACCAAGTTCATTTAAGGTCTACAAAACCAAATGCATATTGTAAACCCATTTTACTTTGACAACCTTCAATGTTGCATTCATTTTGCTTCTAACATGGTAATTTATGCTAGAAGKAATAAATTACAATCCACTCCTTTTTCCCAGTCTCTTTGGTTATCATTTTTGTGCAAGAAACTCTTGATAAGTATTTATGTTTTATGTGCAGTTCTACTTAACTAAGCGAAGACTGATTCTTAGCTTGTTTTTTGTAATTTGTTGTATGAAGATTGATCTTGTTATGTGCTTGAGGGTATTTAGCCATATGATTACTTGCTTTAGATTCTGATATGTGTTGTGGAGATTGCTCTGCCATAAATGATATTTGATTTCTTCGGATATGTGTAGCTGTTGAGACAGTACGTGCACAACAAGCGTATCGGTTGGACGCGCCCAAAAGTAAGAGCGACATCGAATGTATCTGGATGAAATCACATACTACATACATAGAAAAAATTTTAGCCTGATTGTTRTAATGCCGGAATTTTCTTTCCTTGTATATTCAATTGAATGGGTCATTCCTTCCTGACTCCKAAGTGTTTCAATTTCAGGTTTTTCACTGCCTTATTGGTGCGGCAAATTTTGGTAGGACCGCTTTTAATGACATGCGGAGGTTTTCTCATTTGTTTTTAGCTGGATATGATGACGAGTTATATATTTTGCACGTTCGTTTTCATTGTAGCGTCTTTCTTGTTGTTAGAAAGTAACCCATATCTTCTGTTTGGAGAACAGGTTATGTCCTCTATTTCATTTTGACCATAGTAGCGGCATGTGAAGAATGGTCATGCTTTTCAACGGCTTGCGAATTTATTCTCATTGGTAGGGTAACCCTAATTTTTATGGGCCTTAGTAGTTAGTATTATGGCATGTTTTTCTATGTGCTTCATGGACAGTTTCGTTTCTGAAGACCGGCCTTGACAGTACGATATATCCTACTGTAGAGTTATATCTTCCAGTGATTTGTTTYGCTCAAATTTTATGTTTCGGATACAATTAGTTAAAACGGTTTCCTCAGGATTTCTTAATTCATTTCTGGTGTTTGTGTGAATACAGCCGCACCTCAAACACTATTCTTGGCCACTTTCTTGTTACTTCTTTCATTCTGGTGAGTGTTACCGTTTTTGTCTGGGGTTTTAAGGTGCACTACAAAGGTTGACTATTATGTCAGATTTGGTGACCAGTGCAACGCATCCTGTGCATTCTTGGATTCTTAATTGTCTCTAGACCAAGGGGTGTTGTGGGTCAATACAGGACGAAGTTCTAGTGCCAAGGAGATTAGACATGTATTAAAAGCAATAGCCTCATGCTGGATCCATCAATCCAGTGACGTAGAGTCCAATAATTGAGTCCATTGTAGTCTGCTTATAGTACATTTTTATTGTTTGTAGGGTGGATTTGTGCAACCAAGCTAATGACAATGACGATGAAGATGATGATGAGGTGGATGCTGAGTATGCCGAATTGCCTTCATCTCCAAGTCACCTAGAGTCAGGAGCAAGTAAGCCATATCAGTCTTGTTTCCCATGGCGACGGTGGCGTGTTAGGGGACGGCAAAGGTGTGTGATTGTGGTACGTTACCAAATCTGATGATGAGAGCCTGCTTTTTAGGGTTGGTTTACATTTGTTTGGACAAGCCTCGAGGACAATACATTTCAACTATACTTGAGGAATCTACCACTGTGATTGTTCAAAAGTTTGAGAAATTTTGTCAACAATGTTGACATTGTGTGATGAAATGACATGGATGTTGACATGGCAACACTTTTGTTAACTATGATCTTTTCTTTTGTTAACTAGGATCTTTTTGGTTTATACAAGTTGTGAAGTGCTCCAAATACCGTCAGCTTACAAAATGGTCAAATGGACTGGACCACGCAGTCAAATTCATCAAGTCTTATGAATTCAGATAGCTTTGTCTTGGCTTCAACCTTTTGGTATACCTTGTGACTTGTCCAGAAGAATGTATACCAACCCTTAGTTAACCCTTAAAGGAACACGAGGCCCAAAAATGGGCCTCATGGTTTTTCTGTAGTTTTTTGTAGGTGAAATGGTGAATTTATTTGCCCAATTTTTCGTTAGTTTTCTCTCAATTCCTGGTGTAAGATTATGCCTCATTTGAATTATACTTTTCACTATATCACCTATCTAATTGGTCATTTTCAAGCCGAAAGTCTTCGTTGTTTTAGGGGTTAACAATACATGCCGTGACATTGAGACATTAGATCGGAGGCATCGATTTCTAAGGGAGATGTCTCGACATTGCTGCAGGTGGTTTCGGTACTTTTTTTGTTGACGGTGGCTTTTGCTCTGTTAATTTGGTATGGAATGCACGACTCTCCAATAGATTCAGTGAGACTTGCTCAGGTGAGTCCTGTTTCTTGTGTCCANTAGAGTTATATCTTCCAGTGATTTGTTTTGCTCAAATTTTATGTTTCGGATACAATTAGTTAAAACGGTTTCCTCAGGATTTCTTAATTCATTTCTGGTGTTTGTGTGAATACAGCCGCACCTCAAACACTATTCTTGGCCACTTTCTTGTTACTTCTTTCATTCTGGTGAGTGTTACCGTTTTTGTCTGGGGTTTTAAGGTGCACTACAAAGGTTGACTATCATGTCAGATTTGGTGACCAGTGCAACGCATCCTGTGCATTCTTGGATTCTTAATTGTCTCTAGACCAAGGGGTGTTGTGGGTCAATACAGGACGAAGTTCTAGTGCCAAGGAGATTAGACATGTATTAAAAGCAATAGCCTCATGCTGGATCCATCAATCCAGTGACGTAGAGTCCAATAATTGAGTCCATTGTAGTCTGCTTATAGTACATTTTTATTGTTTGTAGGGTGGATTTGTGCAACCAAGCTAATGACAATGACGATGAAGATGATGATGAGGTGGATGCTGAGTATGCCGAATTGCCTTCATCTCCAAGTCACCTAGAGTCAGGAGCAAGTAAGCCATATCAGTCTTGTTTCCCATGGCGACGGTGGCGTGTTAGGGGACGGCAAAGGTGTGTGATTGTGGTACGTTACCAAATCTGATGATGAGAGCCTGCTTTTTAGGGTTGGTTTACATTTGTTTGGACAAGCCTCGAGGACAATACATTTCAACTATACTTGAGGAATCTACCAATGTGATTGTTCAAAAGTTTGAGAAATTTTGTCAACAATGTTGACAATGTCTGATAAAATGACATGGATGTTTACATGGCAACACTTTTGTTAACCATGATCTCTTTGGTTTAYACAAGTTGTGAAGTGCTCCAAATACCTTCAGCTTACAAAATGGTCAAATGGACTGGACCACGCAGTCAAATTCATCAAGTCTTATGAATTCAGATAGCTTTGTCTTGGCTTCAACCTTTTGGTATACCTTGTGACTTGTCCAGAAGAATGTATACCAACCCTTAGTTAACCCTTAAAGGAACACGAGGCCCAAAAATGGGCCTCATGGTTTTTCTGTAGTTTTTTGTAGGTGAAATGGTGAATTTATTTGCCCAATTTTTCGTTAGTTTTCTCTCAATTCCTGGTGTAAGATTATGCCTCATTTGAATTATACTTTTCACTATATCACCTATCTAATTGGTCATTTTCAAGCCGAAAGTCTTCGTTGTTTTAGGGGTTAACAATACATGCCGTGACATTGAGACATTAGATCGGAGGCATCGATTTCTAAGGGAGATGTCTCGACATTGCTGCAGGTGGTTTCGGTACTTTTTTTGTTGACGGTGGCTTTTGCTCTGTTAATTTGGTATGGAATGCACGACTCTCCAATAGATTCAGTGAGACTTGCTCAGGTGAGTCCTGTTTCTTGTGTCCATGATTGTTTTCTACTTCCTAGATTGAGTAGAGCTTTCAGTCCAATTAAAATGTTTTAGGAACTTTAGACTGTAAAATAAAGAGGATCTTCCTCATGGTTCATTGAGGTCTGCCTGTGGTCACATTGATCATAAGGAGGCTTTCTCATATTGCATCGGGATGTGTCTGTAAGATCATCGTAACCATAAGGAGGTATGTAACTCATGAAGCATGAAATATATGGGTTTTTTCATCGTACTGTACAAAAGTTATTATAATTGTCCAATTTTACTGTTGACCTTCGTATTGATTGTTTGCTTCTGAATCAAGTGTGAATGGTTTCGGAGCACTCGTTTTATCCTTTCCTAGTTTTGTTTTAGTTTGAGGCAGTTTATTTTTGATAAAATACTTCAGTGAAGGTTTTCATTCTCATATCMTTCTTGACTTGCAGATATACGCCAACTTTTTTGCGCTAGTAATACTTCTCTCTGGAGGCGGCTTAGCAGTTTATGGTGAGCTCTCTTCTCTCAATGCGTAGTATGGAAACAGTGCTTTACTTGCTTGTCGGTGGTGGAACGAGTCGTTTAACCCGTTAGGGACCGAGATTCCGTGGTCTTAATGACCAGTTTGATTGATCCTTTTTTGAAAATCAGGATCCAGATGGGGTTGAATTTTGTATCAATGAATAACGTTGCATTTGTTGGTAAATAGGATCAATCATAAAAGAGAGTTTTCATATGAGCCACTCAAATATGCTCAAGACAACAAGAGGCCCAGCTTAAGCCTTTTGGTGCTTTAGGGGTTGTTCTCTTTGTCTTGGAATCTTTGCTTGGAAAGTATGTTTGACTAGTTACATTTGTCTAACGTGTTGTTTTGATCTCTCAGGTTTGTTGTTGTATACAAAAATGAGCAGGGTAAAGTCAGGAAGCACTTCAGCAGACATCAGAAAGGTGCCACTTCGYTTCAAGTTGAACAAAGTATCCAGAAATGAAACTTTTTGACTGATGAGTTTTAGGAGCTTCTGAGGTTTTACAAAGTATCTTACATCGTTCTCGTGGACTTTCAGGTCGCCGGTTTGGCAGTTGCTTCAGTTGTGTGCTTTTCTCTCAAGGCCTTTCTGGTTGTTATGAGTGACCTCACTGTAAGTGCTGCAATCTACCTGCTCCGTGAGTSCTAAGAGAAAAGAACATTTTTCTATAATACATCAAACTGATGCTTGTTMATGCCATTTACCTRAGGTAGGGGATATTRAAAGMTWTAGGAACCTGATTCCGTCTTCTTTACTGACAGTGTTATCTGTTTATACATTTGGTTGAAATTATTAGCAAGTGGTGTCAGCATGACCTAATTAAATGTCTTTGGCCATTGGTGTTCGAATGAAAGAATGGTTTAAAACCTCCCACGCTGAAATTGCATAAGAAATTCATACGTATYCATAAAAATTCGATTTCAAAAGAGTCTCCTGTAGTACACTTGCTCTGTACTCTAACTAGGTTTCGCTACACTTTCCTCTAAATTTCACATGAATCTATGTAATCAAGAAAATGATGAATTAGACATTTTTGAGTTTCTATTTTGTACCTGCTTTGTAGATTCTGAAATCTAATTTTTTATCTTGTACCTATATGTTAGAGTGGGCAACGTAATGAGAGTATTTAGAGTATTCATTGTCGTGATCTCACAAATAGCTTGAAGTGGCGCGTATAGAACCCGAGGTAGAATCCTCTATCTTATTTGCATTCAGTGCAGTATTTAAAATCAGTGTTGCTTGTGTCGCAGGATCTCAATATATGGCATGTCAAGCACGGAGACAGTCAGTTCTGTGCTCCTGTAGTCTTCTTGTACTATCTTATAGGTAAGATTACATCCATATAGTTCCTCTTTACCCACTACTTTGAGTTTGAAAAAGGAGTGTCAGTAAAATTAGACTTTACGGGGGGACCTTTCGAAAGTCATAAAATGAATCTTCCCAATGGTCATAGCGCTCATACGGAGGCCTCTCCATGAATCATGGGGAAGATTCTTTTTATAATTCTGTCTAAAAGTTCTTGAAACAGTCTAATTTCAATTAAAATTCTGTTCTGATAGGATTGTAAGCACTTGTACACATGACTGGCATGACATCATGCAAGTACTTTCAGGTACAAAGGTGTCCCTGGGATAATGTGTGGTAGGGATGAACGATACAATGTAGAGGCCTGTATGGCTGTATCTCRTGACTTCTTGTTGGGATTGCTTGATATGAATCTTTTYGAATCCTTTTGCGTGATTCGAATTTACTTACATTTTTAGGTTMTAATTTGTGACATATGTGGCTTTTGACAGGGGAATCTATTCCTTCTCTGGTTGTGCTTTGGGTAATGAGGGACATGCCCCCAAAATCTCGTGAGAGCAGTATGAATGGCCGTGTGACAGCCCAGGAAGTTCTGATTGAGGATGCATTTGTGCCGGACCCCAATTATCTRTCACGATTGCTGTCATCGGCAGCTGGCCGACGATATCTGCTCCTGCCAAATTGTTGCAATAGTGATGTTTCTCCTTCTTGAAGTGAGTCGAGTTTTTACTCTTTACACAATTGCTCTCCTAATCAAATTTGACATGGTGGCCCTGCCCTGTGTAGGCTAGCGTTACGGGGTTATAGTAAATCTGTGACATGTGTTTAYAAGAATAGTGACATTCTTAGGCTAATTTATAGGGGGTTGTGAGTCTTTTAACTCCAGTATTAGGTATGGAGGATTATATGAAGAGCTGTATCGAGGATTATATGCAAGGAGACATATTAAAACTATGCATTTCTATATGGAGAAGAGATACGTGAATGAGCTGCTTCTATATTTATTAACCGAATCATGCAATGTTCTTCATTGTTTTGATCGAGAATTTCGTGTCACTTGAATAGCATTTTGGATGATATGATCAATGAAATTGAGCATTTTATAAGCATGAATCCCTGGTCGTCTGGGATCCAAAACGTTTTCTTTTTTTTGTTCTGCAATGCCATCTCAGCTATGTAGATTCACGACATTTATTTTGAAAGTTTCTGACGCATTTTTTAATATGGCAGACCCTGTAGGAAACTACCAAACTCCAGACCTTGCGAATTATCTTAGACAAGGATTGCAATGCCAACGTTCCACAGATTATTACTGAGACTAAATCAGCACAGAGTATTTATTTCTGAAATGCTCCTTTGTGAAATGGAATCATTTGCGAGGTGCAAAGCGGCAGATTTCCGAATAAATGGGCATCAGTGGCTTATCAAAGCTTGTGGCATCAAATCAACCCCAGTCTGGAGCTGTACTGAGGATTTCCTAACAACAGAATTGTTACCTGCCCCTGTAGGGATTGAGATCCAAGAAGGGCCCAAATAATGTCCTCTGACACCCGGTTTGATTCTGATTGCCAGGTGCTTCTTGCACTTCTTATAGCTGGACAAGTGAGTTCTGGGTAGGAATGTGGTAAGTTATTGCCAGGTTGGCTAGAAAATCACTTAATATGTGGAGCTTCTCCACCGTCCCTTTCTATATTTATTGGTCATGAGGAAGTCCTCAATCGTTGTTTGTGTGATACATTGTGAATCTCATCGGAGGTACTTCTTTGGTGATCTCTGAGAAATGCATTCCAGAGGTTCGTAAATGCTCGGTGTGGTAGTATTACCCTTCCACTTGTGTTTATCTGTTTCCTTAGTTACGACTTTAAATTCATCACCTTGAGATCTATCATTGTGTATTGTAGTCTCCAGTAGTCCATCTCGCCTTATGGGCTCGTTACTTAATCTCTGATTCGAAGCGCGTATGTATTCTGTCTGCTTTCCGTGGGTCTCATGGTGCGTGCTTTAGGCACATGCAGTGCACTAAAGTTCGTAATATTAAACAACTTTTATTAGTGTTGTGGTGCAGATTTTAATTCTATATATTCTGCCAGCAGACTCTTGAAGGGCTGCGCAAGTGCATTTGGTAATGACACTTGCCATAACCTTCATTGGCAGACTCTTGCAAATCGTATGTGAAATTGAGAGAAATTGTCTGCCTGCTCTCCAGAAAAGCCCAAACGAATATCTTAAGTGCTTGAAAAACCGACGTGAGCCAACTAACCTTGCCAAAGGCTCTCAAACAACCACAGAGATTTTTGCACGAACAAGAGCCTCGAGAGCAGTACTGGACAGTCTTGGAGTTGACCAATGCATGCGAACATTGGCTTGAGGGGTAGGGCTCTTGACCAAGGGATCATGACCAAGGGAATTCCCCATCCTGACTCTGAGTCAATAGTACTCTGTCTAACATAACCCTAAACAATATTAAATTCTAAAATGTTTTTCTTTTTCTTTTTCTGGCAATTGCATCCTATTTCTCACGTAATCTACTGTTTAAACACAAAGAAAATACGGGTCTTTCTCAGAAACAGAGGGAGTATAAGCTAATCTTGTCCTCTCCTGAAACTGCAAGAGCATATACGGACGTCTTCCTGGGAGGCTAAGATAAACTCATATCCACACAACCAGATTCTCATTGATTCAGTAGCCGGGATATGAACCTTCAGTAGAGAAAGCAATAAGAAAATGCAACATATCACACAATGGAATATTGCAAGTTTGAATTAAGCTTATTGTCAAACTTGTTGGAACTCGGAGCCCTGTCCAACCTAAATTCACTATACAGTGCCCTCCAAAGAAAGGTTGTCACCCCCCATTTGGACCCTTTAGTTTTCTTGGCATTAGTCATAATGAAGTTGAATTTTTTTTGTTTCCCTCAATCAACATTTGTATCTTATGCCATCTCCCTCAAGCATACCAAATTTTTGGTTTCAAAAAAAAAAACTCCATTTTTGGTGAATCTTTTTAATTTTTTTTCATGGTTTTACATGCATGAAAATTCACAGAAAAACATTGGTGATGAATTTTTTTCAAATTCGATTGTGGGGATATGTAGGTAACATCCATACTCACATCATTCCTTCAACAAGCATCTCCAAAAGAGTTCCACAATCCCTTCTATAGAGGTTTCAATGGGGTCAAGCCAATGGCACAATTGATTTTCAATTCAAAGTTATTCTTTAAATGTTAAACAATAGGTCCAGCATAGGAAACAATGTTAAATAGTCAAAGTTGTCATGAATTTTAGAAAGGAGGATTTTGGGGAAAATAAAAAGTGCAAGAAATTGACCACCAAAATCTTTCAGTTGGTAGAGTGGGATATGGTCAATTGTCAATTGTCTTTTGCCATTGTCAATTTTCATTCGAAAAATTTCTTTAACTTTGTGAATCCGGTTGGTTCTAAATTTGTTTTAGGGTCCTACACTACAACATCCAACTAGACAAAAGGAAACTTGGTTGTTGTAGTGTAGGACCAAAACGAAGTTTGTTAATGTAGGACGCTAAATCTATCTTACGAAGTGGGACCAATAAGGTAAAATTTGCGTTCTTCAAAGATAAAAGTAAAAAAACTATTTTGTACTATGTTTTGGACCTTTTGCAACTAATTTGGGGCCTCTAATTACAAATACAAATTTAGAATTTGCAAATTTCATCATGTGTGGATACTTTGACTCTCTGGGCAAATGATTAGTTAATATGATCAATCTTCACTTTAGTGGTGTCTATTAATTTGTAACTTACATGATGGTAGTGGGGTGTTTGAGTGGTCATTGAACTAATGAAGGGTAACTATTACAATAAAAAAACTATGCACATAGTAATAAAAGTTTTTTAGAAACGGTATGTGCCCAAACGACTGCTAATCGGAAAAAAGGATTTTGAATCGGTAATCCAACACAATCCAAGGGTAGACAGCGTAAAAGCTGAGATTTTCATATCCCTTTTATTTCTAAATTTTTTTTTTAAAAACTTGGGATCTTTGCCCAAACTTTTCTATCTCATTCATAATCTCTAAAAATAAATTGATTAAGTTGTAACTAAGGTAACTCAACCTATAACATGCCAAATGGGAGCCAATCCATCATAGGCAAAATTACACTGGTGGTGTGCATTCTAGTTCTGAAATGTGCTCCACTAGAATAATTTTGCATTTATGGTGTAACCATCCATAGCCGACCACTTCAACGATTCCGTACATGTTTTGGAGAAGTATAATGCAATGTAAAAATTTGACATGTAGAAAGATAGAAATCACATAGATTGTCAATTTTTTGTGATATTTTTCCTTGAATTCAAATTACTATGAGTTTTGCAAGCCAAAAGTTGGCTTGAACCCATTACCTATATATAGAAGCTTCTAATTTTGACTGTTCAAGAACTATTTTCCCCCGACTACTTTGGGACATGTGTCATCAACTTATAAGTCCCAATCTAAAAAATGAGTAAAAAACACATTCTAAGCTTGGGTTGGACATCAATTCCAACCTTGGTTGGAAATAGCTACACCTACAAGTTGGATATGGATCCTTGGTTGGCAATGGATGATTCGATATTAATGAATTGTCTCCCATTTGGGATGTGTTAGGGTAGAAGGCTCTTAAAGCAACCATTTAAGAGCTGATTGTCTTTTTGTGAAAGCTAAACTCTTTGAAATAATTTTCATTGAATTTTAGTAGGAAAAAAATAGAATTGGCATCTAACCCAAGTTGTTTCATATTTTTGGACCTTTATGGAATTACTTACAAAATTTTGAAGTTGAAATGTGGTGGTCATGAAAATCGACCACCTCCTGAAATGATTGCAGGACGCCGTTAAATCGTGCCTATCAAAGTGGGCCCCCGTGCCTGGCCTATCAGAATCCCCGGCTTGGCCCATGAGACCCGACCAAGCACAAACGTGCAGGACCATGACTCTATAGGACATCAACCTCAACAAAATTGAGGAAGAGGACCAGCGCCGCCGTCCTGCACAGGATAACAATTTTAGGATATAGGGCGGCGGATTAGGGTTTTAGGTTCGTTTTAAAGCTATGAACTAATTTAAATATTCCATATTGTTTGTCTTACCTCTTACTACTTCATGTGTATATAAAAAGTTGTCTCTTCAATTCAAAACACAAATCACAAAACGCAAATCATAAAAAGTTGAAATAATTTTTTCAAGTTTCATTGAAACAACTTGTTGTGGTGCAATTCAAAACACAAATCACAAAACACAAATCATAANTTTCAAGTTTCATTGAAACAACTTGTTGTGGTGCAATTCAAAACACAAATCACAAAACACAAATCATAAAAAGTTGAAATAATTTTTTCAAGTTTTATTGAAACAACTTGTTGTGGTGCAATTCAAACAACATATTTCGAAGTTTCATATTTCAACATATTTCAGAGTTTTAGAGTTGCATAACACAAATGGACACTTAAATGTTTCAACATATTTGAAAGTACATTTCAACCTATGCTAATCCTTCACCCCTTAATTCTATTGTGAAAAGCCCATTAGAAGCTAGCGCCAACTAAGTTCCTAAATAAGAAAAATTCCAACTTTGGGAGGTTGACTTTTCTTACCAGATCAACTAGCCTAGGCTACCTAGGGGCGGCAAGGGAGCAAAAAAAAGACCTATCTTGGGCTGCATTCCGTCGTTGTATGTCCTCGATACGATGGTCAAAGTTCGTTGTAGTCTTTAAATTTGTTAATTATTGGGTAAGTTTGCCGGTTCAAGGTCTTCTGCCTATTGGAATGTTCTAAAACTTGATGGAGCCTTTTATTAACATAAAGTAAGTTACTCTAATTTTTAGTGAGATTTTGCGGCAACCTAGGAAATTAACACAAAATATCCCATTATCGTTTTTGGTAGTTGACCATCTAAAACAGCATCTTTTGACTATCAAAAAATTCCAAATCTTTTTGTGGAACCTCTTATGGAGTCCCAAAACACATGTGCAAGTTCTTATTTGTTCTTTTCACCATTATGGCTGGAGGGCTGATTTATGCTCCTCGACCCAGCTCGAGAATCTTCTCCATGTGGGAGAATCTTGGCAACTGGATTTTGCCATTGCATCCCAAGCATGGTTTCCATCCAAAATTTCCAGCCTTTGGTGGTAGATTTCCTCTACTGCTTTGTCTTGCAATGATAACTCCTATGGACTAACAAATAGGGGTTCTTACTGTTTCGTCGGTGGAATGGAGAAACTGGACCCTATCTAGCGCTGATCTATGTATCTCACAAGGACTCCCTCAACCCATCTACCCTTAACTAGCCACTAGTTTAGGCAATTCTAGGCCCTTTGGGGACTTATCGCCCAAACCTTCTAAATCCCATCAAACTAACCTATACATGTACAAGTGTATATTTAGGAACATTTTATGTATAATCCGCTATTCTAGATCAAACGCTATATCAGCATGTGACATGTCTATTTTGGTTCTACACTCTAGTTAGGGCTTTTTATCTATATTTATCACTCAAATTGTAAAATTTGAAAAAAAAAAAAAAAAAAAAAAATTGAGTGCTGCTAGACAAATTGAGAGCTCCTAGTTGCCACCATAATTGGAAAACTTTTCGACTACGTTATAACTCTAATCAATTGGGAGGTGTGCATCATTGTCGTGGTTGCGGGATACTAGTTTATTTTTACTTTGATTGGCGCTAGATATCATGACCTACTCGTTGCGTATACTTGTTATTCTCCATTGCTACTACAGTATCAACAAAGGCCACAAGAAAAACAACAAATTTGAGTTTAGGTTTCCATATTATCTTTCAATTCTAGCTACCCCAATTGATGTACTCAAGTTTTCTTTGGCGCGTATTGCTCCCCGCAGCTTCTTCAAATCCGATTAATGCCAAGGGGGACTCGGATTAGGTCCCCTCAAGGCGCCATCTTCTGAGTTGGGTAGTGCGAAAGCTTTTCCTCCCCAACGGACTTCCACAATGTGGAGAGCTTGAACAATGACATCGAAACATTGAGCCAACTATAGACTTTGTTACATAAATGGGAGCGAACTTCTTATAGAAGCTATATTCCCTAGTATGTTCTTATTTCTAGGTATGTGCTTGGTTGGGTTGAAATAATCTAATTTACTTATATTCAAATAACAAGCAACAACATCCTCAGCAATGAGATATTAGGAGTGATAAGGATTAGGGTTTGTGTATTACTGCTTCTTCTTCTTTCATAATAGTCCAAATTCAATACCCGTGTGTTCTAGGATTTTCTCACCTTAAGTTTTCACTTCTACAATTTGACGTGCTAAGCAATGATTAGAAAAAACCGGCGGCTAGTTCAAAATTAGCTAGTGGAAGTGGAAAAAAAATCAATTTCATTTTGAAAGCAAAAAATGAAAATACAAAAAGAAATCAATAGGACTGCAAATCAATTGTTGTCCCCTAAAATTGGAGGATATTATATTTGCTTCTTTTCAACATGTGGTGGATTTCAACTGCCATCGGATAATATTTACTAGCTAATACCTGGGCAGGACAAAGATCATATCCATGGATCAGCTTAGAGGTCAAAAAACTTGGATGATTTTAAGGGATTTGGATAATAGGATAAAATGTTTACTAAAAATCCTTACACAATACACAGACTCACAAATGTAGTGGGCCACCATATAAATTGCTCTCATAAATTGAGAAATTAGAATTACGAAGTGAATTTGGAATCTACACTCATGTGTAATTTCACTTTAAATGAACTATATTTAGACCTATTATTATTTGAATGCAATTTCTATGCAAAAATAAAAAATTGTGAAAAGCCAAAATGTCTCATTTTTTTTTATAGGAGGAATGTAGATCTTGACTAGCATCACATGTTACGAGTTTCATGAGTTTTGGATTTTTATTCATTGAAATCTTATTGATTGAAATTTGACTGCAAAATAGTGAACTTTTTATTTTTCACTCCATAAATTGCAAAAAAATAAAATAAAAGTTCACAGTAACATTAAATAATTACATATATATCAAAAAATATATTTTCTTACAATTTAGAAGCATTATTGTCTCGAACCTTGTAAGATACATGAATTTGGAATGACCAGTTCCCGTTTCATGGATGGTCTGACTTGTCAGTTTAGACAGACCCAAATACCATCATATGAAACCATCTCAGAAGCTTTTTGATGAAGCAGACAAATGATCCTTTCATGAACATGAACCTCTGCCGTGAACTGCTGAGCCCACTTCGGTTGTCTGGATCTACTAAACACCTTTCCTGTCATCCTAGCATTGTCTTAGTAAAGGTAGTCTTTTCTTAAAAGCGCCCTTGCTCTAAAAGCATGGGTTTTCTGAAGGCTAGCTCGAGTTCAGTACGAAGCAGACACAAGTGGTAGCACTTGCGAACGGGTCAAGGATTGCAGAGCCAGGGCAGTTCAGAACTCAGAAGCAGTGGGTGGGATTAGACCAGAGCTTTCTGGGTGGTTCACTTGCAGAAGAAGAAGAGGATCTGACCTCCCCGTACTTGCCTGGCGGTACTATGCATCGATCAACACCGACGTACGTACTTCGACAGGAAACTGAAGGTACATGCATTATTATTCACCCAAGTTTTGTTCAGACTGAAAGTTCCGGTAAGGACATACAGGCTAGCTAGATGATCCATTGGTATAATGAGTCGTTACTACACGAGTTGGTTCTTTGCGTAAGAACCAGCTTGAGCTTCCTAGCTAGCTAGAGGACCTCAAACAAGCTCAAGTTTGTTTCCGGTGCAGAGAAGACGTCGGTTTCTTTGAAAGTGGCGCCAGAAATTGTGACATATTTGAACATAAAGGTCTAACATCTGGCACAAATGTGGATTTGTATTTTCAGAACAGGTGTCCTGCTAGGTGACGGGAAGTAGTGGAATACCACCAAAATAAATAAATTGACGGTAGAAAAATTGAAGCTGGTTTGAACTAGGATCCCTCTAGCTCCAACTCAACTCAACTCATCTTTACACTATTGACACTATTGGAGATCACTAACGCATGAAAACATCGGTTCTAGCTAGGTCGTGACTCTCGAGAAAGCCATGACC
This sequence comes from Pleurozium schreberi, assembly GCA_006891605.1. Taxonomy (NCBI): domain Eukaryota; kingdom Viridiplantae; phylum Streptophyta; class Bryopsida; order Hypnales; family Hylocomiaceae; genus Pleurozium; species Pleurozium schreberi. Next base: position 35,179 of record VACF01002479.1, on the reverse strand, counting down.
AAGATCCATCTCAGCTCTCAAGTCACCAGTGTTATCTGGCCCTATTGATAAATGATAAATGCTACCGTAGTACTTTTGAACTATTTGTCAAGTAGTTCCAACTGTATTTGCGAATCTGTTCCTCTCCTGGAACTGCAAGGCATGTACGGATGTCAGGAAGTGTACCGCTGGGAGGCTTAGGTAAACTCATATCCTCATTATCATGTTCTCGCTGATTCATTAGCGGGGGATATGAACTATATATGAACAGAAAACATTAAGAAAAACAATAAATAATATATATTAGCACATGAATGGGAATATTGCAAATGGGTTGAACATTTCCCTTACCTCAAGCATGTGCAATGGAGCAGGTCGAACAAGTACTAATCAAACAAATTGTTTCTGAGTGAGTCAACGATAGGAGCCACATGGATGGCTGAGAGAGAGGCAAAGACATTAGCTARCGCCCTCGATCTTAAGGAATGAGCRTCGATCATGTCCTWGTGARCTTGGAATGAAGGTGATGCCAAGTTGCCAACCCCTCAGCCGTCCATGCGGATCAAAACGCTGACAAATAATGCACGGAGACCCTCGCCATCGATCAGTTGAGCAAGACCACATTAATATATATGATTCTCTCCCATATCAGTGTTGGCATCAAGCAATGCCACCGCTACTCTTCAATGTTTATCACCTCTACCGAAGAATGGAACTGAAATGGGGGAGAGCTACTAGAGGAGCTAGCTGCGACAGGCAGGTACTGTGAGAGGTATGAGCAGCATAGTAGCCCAGCTTGGGAGCTTGCAATGTTGCCCTGGTTGTTCGATGCGCATCTCTCAGGCAACCAAATGGATCAAAACACGCTGACAATGAATGACTGAATGAAGGCCCTCGATCGACATGGATCACTTGAGCGAGACAGCTAGCATTGGGATCGATCGATCAAGCAATGCCGCAGCTAGCTCCTCGATCGCTCGACAGTGCGGGTACGGCGTACCACCTCCAGTTGAGTTCGAAGAACGGAACGGAAATGATATGAAATGAAATGAAATGAAATGGGGGAGCTAGAGCGACGAGAGGAGAGGAGCGGAGCTAGCTGCGACATAGATGACCCAACCTTCAGGCCACGGAATGAGGCTGTAGTGAACCAGGAATGTCCCTTGCAAGCGGCACTTCCTTGCTGGTGTGCCCACTGACACTGTCAATGGCCAGGGCGAATTGATCCTCTTATTGGGAGGCAGCGCTGGAGAGCCGAATGCCAGGTGTAGATGCCAAAGCAATGACGGTGAGGGATCCAATGCAAAAGCCCAGACCCAAGTACTCCTTGTACTTTGCAAAATTAAACCCTTCAGGGTACAAAAGACTATTTCAAAACGGCCATTCCTACTTCCTAGTGCAAGGAGCAAAGAGCAAAGAGTTTAACCCCTAAACGCCGCCGCGGCCATTTCCTGGTCGATGAATGAGAGAGCATCCTTCTGTGTAGGACATAAATGCAACTATTCATCCTCGGAATTTGTGGTGGAAAGGGAAGATGTTCTACAGTGCTTTGACTTCCAACAATTGTTTTTGGATTCTATTAGGCCAATGATTCCCACGGTTTTAGAAATTGATTATTTCCAGGGTCACCCCGGCGTCGTTCAAGGGTTAAGAATGGCAGTATTTTTGCATATCCAAGTGTTGGATCTTGCAATAGACTAGTGTGAGAATGTGAGAAAGAAATTTCAATMATTTGGATTGCATGAGGTAGAACAAACCATTGCGGTCATATGATCCCATAGTGGACACTTAGGGAATGACCGCATTATGGATTTTTTTCAATGTGTGAGATTTGGGCCACAATCAATGTCTTACTTGATAGTAGTAGATTTTTAGGTATCATGGCAGACATAGTTCACGAAACTTTAAAACCTCACAGCATAAAATGTTTAAACTACATAGTTTAAGTTTACAGGGGTTCACTGTGAAAAATTGAATAAGGAGTCGAGGAAAAAATGAAAAAATAAAGTGATTTTCATTTTTTTTTTTAATTGTTAAGTAGAATTAGGTTTGAGATAAAGGAATAAACTAAATTGTTAATAGCTATAAGATGAAATTAGGACACACTAATTTTAATGGTGACATTGTTCTAATACAAAGTTAATTGTCTATAACTTTGTGTTTTGAAAAAATATGAAAATCGAGCTTTAAAACAAATCATATTTGTTATTCACTCAAGAAGATACATTGTCCTATTAAATAAGATGCTCCATAACTCTCACATCACAAGTCCAAATGTAATGAATAAAAGCTTTCTATGTAGACAAAATTACAATGTAAGAGTAACTAAATTTTAAATTTTAAATTTCAAGATTTTGTAGATTTCTTTAGTTGCCCGCCAATTTTGAAATTTGGGCTTATTGTGATATAACCTTTGAGCACCAATTGAAGTTGAAAATATATTCTTAGAAAGCTAACAAGTTTTTTTTGTCTCATAAAAATTTCAAAAAGATTTGCCCAAATTTGTGCGTATAGGAACTTGCTCAAAATTCATTTTGTTTCTAATAGATTACGAGACTTTGGAGGCCAAGGCACTAAATATATGTGAATTATTTCATTTTATTATTTAGAGATGCAATCACAAGGCTTCCGTAAACTGTAAACAATTTTGCTTTATTATAAAACATTCAAAGTTTCATAAATTTTTAAAGGGTGACTAGAGAAATTTTATATCGAATATGAAAATTTCTAAAAAAAAACTCTAAATCTTGTATGTAGATATAATAGTGTTGGATATCATGGTGTGAGCCAAATTCCCTTGTCATTCTATTATTGAAAAATTACTAGACTGAGGCTATTGGCCCTATGTTCAAATTGCAATATAATATGGGATTTCAAAGCTTAAATAAAATAATTTTAACTTTATTTACTTTGCGTAAGTGATGTCTGAAATTCAACTTTGAACAAAAGTTTTGCATTTGAGTTAACTATGACTCTATGAGTGGTTGAGATCCTACTAATCCTAATTTATATTTTCCACATGGATTTTTTTACCTACTACAACTCCACTTTTATAAAGATCTTGTTTTCTCCTTTCTATACACTTGCAATAAATGTTTTTTAGAGTCATGTGTCATAATTGGTGAATTTGTTTGATTCTTTTGAATGCAAAGCCAATTTTTTATAAGTAATATTTAATGAGGCCAAAGCTTAATTAATGGGCAATTCAGTAACAACATGGCAAACATGGCCATCAATACATCCATCATGAATGTTTTAGTGTGTTCTTATTCTACTTGGCATCAAACAAGTTGACATCCTCTACAAGGAACTTCATGTCATAAGAATCTTTCCACCATACCTAAACCAAATTGAAGTGGCTTTAGTGTTGCCAATTGAAGGACAAATGAGGAATCAATGTGATCAATCGGCACGATGCTGCAACATCATTGATGGCAAAGTGGATCCTTAAAGCCTACAAGTTGGATTCTTTCAACATGCATTTTCTTCTTAGACATTGCTTTAGAGCAAGCCCAATCCATACAGTGTTACAAGCACAACATCCAGATTTTGAAGTGGAGATAGGCGGACTTCATTCCGTTCCAACAATTTTACAAAAAAAATTGCCCCAATGCAAACCCGGCAATCCATACCGCAAGTGAACCTTTACCTCATTACAAAAAGAAAGAAAAGAAAGATTCTACATTAAATATAGACCTTTCATGCGAAGAAGGAGAGCTTGAATTTATTAGCACAGAAAATAAGGTTGAAAATGTATTACATTGTTGACTTTTGCTATTGTATGCCACCTCCCGGGCTCTTCATATTGCCTCAAAATGCCAAGCCGGGGATGGAAAGTGACGGGCCCCGGAATAAAGAGTGACCAATGCCAGGTTGCATTGGGGCGTGTTTTCTTGGTATCCAAATTATTATACAGTACCCTTGTGGGTTTCCGTGCAGCATTGGAGCTGCTCTTAGCAACATTCAATCTTATATAAGAGGTTGTTGACCCCTAGCATGGAATTCTTTATACTACTCCATTTCTTAGCTCTCAAGGTCTTTGTACTTGGAATAGAGTTGAATATTTTGTAGGAAATTGCACCAAACATTCTTCCAGTTCATCCCAAAGTTACGAAAGAAGTTGGAGCATCATTGTTTTGGTGGTTTTTTCTATTACCATTCCCAGGACTTGGTTTTTCCAAGAAAATGCACTAGTAGAACAAAGGCTTTAAATGACTGAGCTGAATGACTCAAAAAACAATCATTTAAGACACATGTGACTGAAAAATGACTGCAACATCATTTTTATTTCAAATTATTATGGACCGGTTATAATAGACATTTGAGTCATTTAGAATTAAAGGATTCTTTTTAGTCCATTTGATGATGTGGAATCTCATTAACCCTTGAACGCTGCTGCGGACGTTTATTGTCCTTTGGATGACAAAAATCTCATCTGCTGAGTGGACACTCACTAATTTTCATCCGTTCTTTTTCTGAAAGTGACCACATACGTCAATCATCATGGGAAGTCAAACTTGGTATTTTTAATTACTTCCATATTATTAGGTAGCCCTAATTCTATGAAGATAGTAAAGATTTTCACATAAAAGTGTTTTGTGCCACATTGGCCTTCTCGCAATTTTTGAATGGATAGCATCACGTATTGGTTTGTACAATTTTTCCAAAGCTAAACATGTGAGTGAGCAGTGTTTTTCCCCTCGGTCAAGCACTACATTTTGCACCCCGCCTTTCCCCGCGGTGATAGGTCCGTCTTTTAAGGGTTAACTAAGTTGATGACTGGGTTGCCGATGTAGAGGCAGCCACAGAGATGGAGCATGGATCATCGAACATGGCAGCTAACGGGGCACGAAGAAATGACGGGGCTTAGCTGATGTGGCACGGAGGCCAACAATTATTTTTCAATCATTTATATATTGATAATTCTTATGACAGTTATGTCAGGTTATTCATATTTGGATTACGGAAAAGTTGTGTATATGAATACTACAATCACTTATTAGTTATTTTGTAGTTGCAAACATAGAAACAAGAAATAAAAATATTTCTACACAATCGTTTTTGAGTCATTGTTTATGTTTATTACTAAAAAAATGGCTATACATTGTTGTAATGCGATTGAAACAAGTGATTGAAGCAGTTGATTCCATAACTACACTATGCCTACATTATATTTAAATGACTGCATTATGGGTGCACTGTGACAACGCTATAATTGCACTCTAATTGCACTATGATTCTATTATGGCTACACTRTGATTTCACTATGGATGCCTTATGCTTCAAAGAGTACTTATTTTTTCCACACCATAATTTTTTCTTGTCTCTTGGTCCATTGCCAACTATAGCCAACCATCAACTCAAACAATCAACAATAAAATCCACAAAGAACAAAACAACAATTAGCACAACAATAAAAGAGGAAAACAACTAGACAACAAAATTGCAAAACAACACAATGGCACAATTGCAAAACAATACAACTGCAAGTCTACAAGACAACTATGCACTCAAAAGGGGCAGTCACTGCCCTGTTACTGTTCTATTGATTAAAGCAACAACACAACAAAACAACTAGAAGAAGAATATAAACTAATACACTCAAGAGGTGGAGGCTAACCTAATCCCTCCCTTAATAAACTTAAAGAAAAAGCAAGAAGAAAAAGGGAGAACAAATTCATGAATAAAAGAAGAAATAAAAGGTGAAGAAAAAAGAGGAAGATGCATTTAAAAGGTGGTAGCTGACCTAAACCCTAAAGATGCATGAGAAAGATGAAATCACCGCCGTGGTTTAGTAGCTATGGATGCAAGTAGGCAACCTACCGCTACCATGCTACAATGTATTTTATGACTGTACTATGAACAAACAATGATTGAATAATTATCAATCAATGACTAGTCAATAACTAAAAAATGAGATGCAATTACAACAAGCCACATGCCGGTTCCTCCAAAAGTGGAAAGACGGTTGATCTAAGATATGGCGGTTGACCTAAAATGTGGCAATTTGATCCATCCATTTCTTGCCAAACGCGATTTGAGCCATCCATCTAAGATGTTCATTTGAGCCATCTATTTGAATTGTCCGTTTGTCGCCGAGATGCTATCATAGCCCCGAGATCATAGCTTGCCACATGTTGGGTGGCACTAGCTCAATGATATATGCCTAAACAATGATTGTCCAGCGTTACTCAGAAATGATTGCATCACAACTACAATGATTGGCAAACAATGATTGCACAATGACTAAATCATGACAAAATTTTGACTAATCCTAGTTAGACTTGCCAACGTGGAAATTATTGACTTCAAATTCCAACTTGTCCCAATAATAGTCATTCTTGAGTTATTTTGTAGTTGGTTGTTGCATTCAATTTATGACTAGGCAATTGAAAAATGACTAGGCATAGTCCACATCAACAATGGAGGCTCATGATACATATTGAATTATTAGATGAAGCCAAGTTTCATTTTTGATCTCATCCAAGCGTCATCCAATAGTCATGTGAACTCTTCATCAATGACCACAACACACGATTAAAATTGAATAATAAAAAAAAAACATTTAAATTGTAGATACTATAATCAATAAATGAAAATTCTAAGTCCCAATTGTGAAATTAGCTCAATCAATGCTTGGAACAATAGATGTATGGAATCCTTATAAAATACTTAATATCAGTAAATGGGAATGTAGAGGACCACATAATGTTCTAAAATATAAACTCAGATTTAAGGCAAACCATTAAAACGCATCTTGCATCATCCATCAACTTTTATACAAAGATGTCTCATATTTTAATTCATTTGTCATGCAGGTCAAAAACCACCACCAAACAAGAAAGAAATCTAATTCTAAATTTGTGAAGACTACATATATACTAGCATTAAAAAAATATTAAAAAAATCCAACTCCAGGCAACATTATCCTTCCTACCACATTCATTGAAACTAAAACAGTTCAATACAAATTGTAAATAACCAATCCTCATCATCAAACTCCTCCAAGTTTTGTTAACTAATGCAAATATGCTTGATGGATTATTGAAGTGGGCTTATCATGCTATTGAAAATCCATAAATAGTCATCAATTGGATTGTCAATTTCTATACAAATGTTGGTGTAGTTTCAATGCCAAAGATTGTGAAATACATGTGTCCAAAGATCTATAAAACTAAACAAATGTAATTTTATGTTTTGAAAAAACCGCATGTTGTGCAACAGTGCAAGTGCCAAAGTAGTGGAATACTCCAATTAAACTAATAAAACTTGCATTTAGATCATGGATTCCAAGATGCATCAACAAAAGAAATGCATCATTGATTGTCATCCAAATCAACTTGAGCTAGACCTAAAGAAATTGTAATATATGTATTTTCTTAGTTTGACTGCAATATCCAAGCCTTACAATGAACATGATCTTTTGATAGTTATTAACCCCAAAGATAGAAGTTGGATTCAAGTGAGGGGACAAAATTACTCAAAACCGTCACTTGCACACCTCCATGTACCTATCCCATGCCTCCAACAATATTCAAGAGCTCTAATTAACTTACTCAAAAGTAACACATTTAGACTTCAAAATTATGACTTTTGTATAGCTAGTTCTTCAATCTCATACACTCAATGCCCTATAATTATAGGCGTTATAGATTACAATACCATAATAAAAAAATCCACATTGTATTCGAGCTTAAAAAAAAGTTTAAAACAAAATCTCAAAATGATGAAGCTTGCATCAATGCATCACGTGTCCTAGTTTGGAGTCACTCATTGCACATCCAACATGGCTTGTGTCACAATTCTAAAAACAATGAACTCATGGAATTACACTTTACAATAAGAGTGGACATCATTGTCTTCTCAACTATGGGTTGTATTTTTGAAGAACATCATGTGCTAATTAAAGTATGTTCTTTTTCTAATTTGTTACACTTTTAGTTTTCATGGATTTTAGGACTTTCAAGTACCTAAAGAGATAAATTTTGGTATCAACTTTTGAAAGTACATTCACACAAAAGACCTATTTCTAGATTCAAAGCAAATCTAAACACATAGATAGAATTTTTTTTCTCTCTATAATTATGGGTGTGAAGAAGGTTGTATGGTGTTTGAATTTCTAAACATTCACAAACACTCATCCATTGTATCTTTTGCGGAATCTCATATCCATCAAGTCATCAGAAATAGTTCATTTTTATTCATTCTTGGAACTTATTCACTACTTAGATTAACAATTTCAACATCAAAGTATTCATTCTCTAGAATTTGCCTTGAACTTGTTTTGTCCTTAAATTTTGGAGAAATTATTTCTTAGGTCTAATGTTTAAGAGTACAATATTTGTAGTATTTTATTAATTATTTATATTTTATATTTATTGTAATATTTTGTTTTCAAAAGCTTTTATATTTTCGATAGTACAATACTATCCCTAAATGCAAGCGTAAGACAAAATTAGCACATGAATGATTGTAAGAAAGATTTGTATTATAAATCATAATACTTTATATATTGGAGTCTAAGTTTTGTGCATAACTTTGAAAAAAACACATCCATTGTAGCTTGAATTCATAGTGATGAGGGATATGATCACTTCGAGCATAAATGTAGTAGCTTTTGAAAACACAAGGAACGCCAAGTATATACATGTATAGAAAAAATGGAGTTTGATCTCTAAATTGGTGAAAGAACAAAGATTCTAAAACGGGTATATGCAAAAATTACATTAGATGTTTTGGGGGCTTCTAGGAGACTTCGGGTTCTCGGACTGTGGGAACGCTATGGGAATGTCGGGAACACTTCCACGTAAGATTGCCATGTCAGATTATAATAATTAAATACATAATAGAATTACTTTTTAAATATGTATTTTTAAATGATTTTTTACTTTTTAATACTCTCTCAAATTTTTTGAAACAAAAATATTTAACTTGCTTTTTTTCAAAATCGGAAAATTCAAACTAGCAGTGGTTGGTATTCAACATAGAAAACAACCCCGAAACAGTCTCCTAGAGGCCTCAAAAAACATCTAATGTTGATACTATTTTCTATCATACATTATGTGCTTATTTATTTATTGTCTATAATCTTTGTGTGATGGCACCAAAAGACTCAAGACTCATAGTAATGGTACTCATGACTATTACACATTTTGCCTACATTTTTTCTATCCTCCAAGTTTTACTTTAATTTTTATTTAAATATCACACAATTCAATTGTGACCACAAAATTTCAAGAGAATGATCTTCTAATAGACTAGAAGTCATTGATTGAACTTATTATAAAATAACTAACTTTAAAATTAATGGAAATAAACATTCATTTTGAAACATGTTAAGTGTTATTTTGGTAGTTCATTTGGTAAATGAACATATGTGCTACATAGTGGTTATAGATGGACAGTTTTTATTCAATTTATAAACTAATTTTTCTATTTTTTACAACTTACAACTTCAAAGTACCAACTTTCTTGAGACTAAGCATTTTCTTAGTTCTCTTATTGAGAGGATTCCTCTAGGCTTTATCTTTCTAGAGTATAGTCTTTTTAAAGCTATAGACATTGGACATATTTACATAAATCTTTGAAAATATATTTTTTTCCCTAATTTTCAAGTATTCCAAAAATGAAAATTGGGATAGAGTGAAGTCACAACAAAATTACCAAGCCTTTCTTGCAATCACCCAAATACAACCATGAAACTAGGTGAATGCAACAATAGTAAACTCTCACACCAAGGTAGTATAAAAGTTTTCAACGGTTTTAGAAAAGGGAGCAACTTACTATAGAGAGAGTTGAACGCATTTCAATATATTATCTTCAACAATTGCAATTACAATATTATTGGAAAATTGCAATTATTTTTACAAAAAAGGTCATCCAAGCTTCCAAACAACCATCAAAAGATATGAAGTGCCACAAAAAGATACTAGAAGACTTAGTTACCAAAAATAATGGGAACAACAATTTAAAAGCACATTTTTATATATATATATATATAACCATCACTAAAAACACATAGAAAGTGGTGAAGTGTCACAAAAATTCTTTATAGTAATGAGAGGTGATTCATAGCACATGGATATTTAGCACAACAAAACAAAACTTGAATGGAAAAAGAGGTAGAGACAAACAAGTGAACTCTTGGAACAAGAAAATGCTTACAATAAAATAGTACAACATACATCCACTCTACAATGAAGATAAGGGGTCTCTTTTATTTATTTGTTTCAAATGTGAATGTTTCACATGACTATCCAGGCAGAAGCCGGGGCTTCTACCTCATTCACTCTATCAAAACATGAATGCAACTTGGTGCCTAGCAATGAAGAACATTGGCACACAAAGGAAGAGCACACTTCATATCGGCATCGGCTACCCAACCGGTCTTTCCACTATCGATGACTTGTAACCACCAAGGGTCAAGCCCAACAACCGAACTTTCGACCCGACAATTAATCATCACGATCCTATCTGCCGGAATCATGGTGTAGATGGATGTCCCCACTCCGGACTCCTCTTGCAATTTGGTGACCCTCAAAGTCTTGCCTAAACTTCCGCATGTGCAACGTTTGAAAAGCAACTACTTGCTACAAGCACAACCACAAAGAAAAACATGGGCATCTTCCTACAAATCATTCCACCAAGAAACAAACTCACCATCACCTCTATGAGATGATACTCATATTAAGTAAGAAAATCTGTATACTCTTTCATCCTACGTACTGTACATCAACGATACTAAAGAAAAGTAAAACTTTAAACAATATCTAGCTTGTACTATACTTGGACCAAAGATTCTTTACATCTTGTAAGCAAAAGCAATAGCATAGCAAAAACCAACCAATTGCAACTTGTAAGATAAGCAAGGACATGGAACACTACCTTGCTGCCGTCATGGTGAAAATTACTTGTTGTGCCCTCCCTTGATAGAAAAGTAGTAAAGGAAACTATGAAGGAGAAAAGTACAAGCAAAACATACAAAACTCTAAGCAGTCACAAGAAGCAACTCAAGGACCTTCTAGTTCTAGAAGAAACAAAGTGTGAGGGAAGAGGAGGTGGTGCCCGGCTAGTATTTATAGCTCTTAGAGAACAGCTTCACAAAAATAAGGCGGCGGAGTTCCGGGGAAGTTTCCCAAATAGGTGGTACAAAAAAATCCAAACAACTGTGAAGTTCTTGTGCCTACACGTGAGTTTCTTTGCTTGATCTCTATATGACTATGAAAGAAATGCGAAAGTTTTTTAGAGACCCCTTCATTATTSTAGGGCAATAAAAAAATTCCTCATAGCCTTTCAAGTGCTTTGCTTATAACGGACAAGATAATTGCTTGAAGGACAAGTCCTTTGAAAACTTTTCAACAATTCTTTCAAAAGAGCTTAAAGAATTAAGAGATGAAAAAGTAAGAATTCTTTTTCGTTCATGATCTTATGATGCTAAGGCTRGGGTTCGTTTTCTTCTAATACAAATTGCGGTAATAAATGCAACACAAAAATCAGTAAACCTCTTGGACAATGAATAAATATATAATCCTCCAGGGAATTTTTCACAACATATACAACATTTGAATTCATTTTGCACAACTTTACCACATGAGTGTGGTTTAAGAAATATTTTCCCATATTCCATTTATGTTCCTACAAAAAAAAATTTGGAAACTATGCTTGGACAATATATATGGAAGCTTGAGGGACAAGTTAGGTTTGGAAGCTTTTAAGGTAAATATCTAAAAAAGCTTTTCAACAATTCACTTGTATGTTAAGGGACCAGCATTCAATTGAGATTTAGAAATTAGTATCTTGCATCTCACTTACAATGATCAAATTCTACTTTTGATGACTTCTCAATCAAGAGAATTTATTTGTGGAATTTTTAATTCATGCCACAAAAGCGTTTTCAGCTACTAGGCCATTGAATGACATGGATTGAGGTTATTTGATATAGAGCAAACTTTAAGTTGGTATCTTTTGGTGGGGATGTTGCATGGATAGCTTATGATTACCAAAGTGATTTTGTGCAGAATCACTCTTTACATGTCCTTTTGTGGGATGATAGGTCTTCATGAGACTTTCCAATGACATCAAGTAAGTCAAGGGGAAAAGTGTTGTATAGAATTGGTTTATTGCATTCTAACTCGCAAAGTGAATCAAATTGAATTCCCCAAAAGAGTTTGCACTTGAAAATGATAGAATTTATGAACATTCTGTCATTTTCCATGGCTTTTGCTTTGAACATCTAATTTCTACACCGGTTAAGTCAAAATTGCCACCAATTACTAGAATCTTCTTTTGTGTCTTTTCCACCTCTTTTTATACGTGATAGTTGAAGTATTTTAGGCAATTTCAACCCCCAAAATGAAAAATAGATGGTGGTAATTTTTTTTAAAGTTTCCAAAGAATAAATTCTATGACACATTTTCCATGGAACTTTTTCACTTTTTGAAGCCAAACTTAAAAACTCATTTTCATTTTATTAAGAATTCCATGATTGGGACACACTTTGAACAACTACCTAACTAGTAACTCACAAAAGTTAAAATAAGATCATTGTAAATGAAGACTTACATTGTGGGTTTTTTTTCATTCTTTACATGTACTACTGGTTGGAAACTTGTTGAGCCTTTTCATCCTATTACAAAAACAAACATTCAACAATGTTGAGCACAATCTAGTGTGACGCCTCAATTGTGCAACTCCAAATAAAAGATTATCTTGCCTAGATTGTCTAACAAAAATCCCATAGCAAATCAAAATTCAGAAGGCCGCAAGGCCGCAAGGCCGCAAGGTGACACTAATTTTTGTATCAGAGTGCTTTAAAGGTTGAGCTTATTACAATTTCTAAAATTGCGTGAATGTGGCCAAACCATATTGAATTTTCAAGTAGATAGTACCACATTGATGTAGCGGCATGAATGACCTTGTTGTAATTATTGTGTTTTGCAATGAATAAGTCCATGACTAGGTCTAATGTTGTTTGGTTATATTAGAAATTTTGTTGTGGGTTTACTTATTTCTAATTTGAATTATGAGTAACTCGACAATATTCCATTGCTTTGGTCAATTGTATCAAATTGTAGTGAATCAAATTGTTGAACTCTTAAAGCTACGTTGATTGATCAAAGATGTACAACAATGGCAAGACCCACTTGGAAAGACCATAAGTTATGCTACCAAGAGTCAGGTTTGAATGCAAAATTGAGGTTGAAGTGAGGTTGGAATTCATGGGAACTATGAAGACAACTTCACCTCTTTTGTGAATGAAATCATGAGATTACCCTTTTAGTGTCCAAGTGTCCATCATTTGGATGGCGAATTTTGTTAAATTGGCAATATTCCATCTACCATTTTTAGACCYCGGAGTGAATTGTAATAGTGACATCTAGGACAAGTATAGAATTTTAGACATCTACGACATATGAAGATGTCAAAAATCTATGACATATTTAGACTTCAAACCGCACAATCTAAAATATCTAGGACATCATATATCTAGGGCAGGTATAGATTCTCAAAATCTATGACAAGTTTAGATTTCAAACATTCTGTAAAAGTGCCAAAATAATGGAATACCTACATTTTAATGAAATTCATCATTTAGCCACTAGATCCTTGAAAAACGAGTCTATGACTTTATGTGAAAAGGACATGGTGCATGGAAATCAAGCTTGCATAAGATCCAAAAGGAACAAAATGCTTGAGAAGCACTTTTGTGTGAGATTTTAAGATAGCAAGATGTCTAAAAGAAAGCATTAGAAAAAATCATTTGAGGGCCATCTCACTTTTGATAGCAACGAAAATGCAACAAAAGCATAAGTAAATAAATAATATGTGTTTTTAAATTTTTAAATATTCATTTAAAATATTCAAAAGTGTTATTTTTCTTGTCACCTTAGGTGATAGGCAAAACAACATTTTTATTATTTTGTTATAAATTTTTATAGAATATATATTTTTTGAATTCACTACATTTGCACTAAAGCCCCAAATCAAATGGCCTTCTCCAAGCCCAAATTTTCTCTGAAGAAGATGTTTGAAATGTCCAAAGGTAATGAATTTGAAGCACAAAGTAACACAATTAGACTTTATTTTTGGATGTTTTTATTGATAAAGATGATATAACAATTCAAAATTTTATTTTTAAAAATTGGTCATTTATTCCAATCTAAAGGGGCTCCAATCAATAATCCTAATGTCATTCATCAATGGTAGAACTCTTTGGATACACATATATGACAAATATTTCTCAATTATTTTGTAAATGTATCTTTGACATGGTATATCGTTATTTTTAAAAGATAACTATAGCTCTTGCTTTCTACGCTTCAACTTGATTATAACACCTTGAGAATAGCAATGAGTCATATGATTCACAGAAAACTATTATGAATAATAGTTTTCTTTGAAATATTTTATATAGTTATCTAAGATTTTAAAAAATGATAAAAATATCAGTTACAAATTTGTAATCTCTTGGAACTCTAATAGAAGTACTATGGCAAAAAAATTCAATCGCCTCAACCAAGTGATAAGAAACAATTCAAGTGTTCCTTGCAATCAAGTGAATCAACTACATATTTATTAAAAAAAAAGACATAACACATTATAAGCCATGTTTTCCATAAGGAAAAAATGAATGATGACCTATTAAAAGTCCCTGAAATGATTTCTCCCAAGCATCATTATAATACCTATGTTTATAGAAAAATACCTATCATCCAAGCATAGTTTCCAAATTTTTTTTTGTAGGAACATAAATGGAATATGGGAAAATATTTCTTAAACCACACTCATGTGGTAAAGTTGTGCAAAATGAATTCAAATGTTGTATATGTTGTGAAAAATTCCCTGGAGGATTATATATTTATTCATTGTCCAAGAGGTTTACTGATTTTTGTGTTGCATTTATTACCGCAATTTGTATTAGAAGAAAACGAACCCTAGCCTTAGCATCATAAGATCATGAACGAAAAAGAATTCTTACTTTTTCATCTCTTAATTCTTTAAGCTCTTTTGAAAGAATTGTTGAAAAGTTTTTATTTTTTTTATTGCATGTTGAACAATTTTGATTTATTTGAAATTTTTTCAAGCACGTAGCCAACTTGCCTTGAAAAATGAATTCAAAGAAACACCACCAATGTGGACATTTTTTCATGCAAATGTAACTTCGTGAAGTCATTAGATGTTTTTTCGGGCCCTCAACAAGACTATAAGTTCCACGGAGTTTCCGGACTAAGGTAGAACCACCTGTAACCAACCAAATAAGGAATTTGGACAAATTTGAAGCAATGGAATGCAAGGTAAATATTTTTAGTGGTGTGTTGATAAAAATGGTGAGGATTGGAAAAACTTCGGTAATTTTATCACATGAATTGAAATTACCATGAATTTTGAAAGGCAAAAAGCGCTTTGGACCCATAGCCAATCTTTAGACTCTTCCAATTTTGATCATTCAAAAAATTACTTTTCCACTCATTGCTTCCTACTTTTTTTTGCACTACTTTGGAATATGTATCATGAACTTCAGTCCCAACCTTGAAAAGATGAAAAAATAACATTCTAGTCTTGGTTAGAAATAAGTCAATCTATGGTTGGCTATGGGGCACTGGTCGATAACATGTGGTTCTACCTTATGTGAACTTGCCACATCAGCAATCTAATGTGATCAAGAAATTGCCATATCAGAAAATATTAATTAATTGGTTTTTAAAATTATTTAAAATTATTTCTTAACAAAAATTGAAAACAAAAATTAGTTTTTTAATACTTCTTGAACTTTTTGAATTTGTTTTTGAATTTATTTTTGAATTTAAAAAATATATATAATCTAAATAGGAATGGTTGGTTTACAATATAGGAATTATCGTAGGAAACAACCTTGAAACAATCTTCCAAAGGTCTCAATAAACATCTAATGGCAACTATAGTGTTTTTTGGAGGGCCATAAAAAGGATTTTTGTCAATTAAGCGCTAATACCTTGAAACCTACATGCTGAATTTTTTTTGAAATTTTTTCCACATCTTCTCTCAAACTAATGTATTACAAGATTCTATGGTTACATGTCTCCTAAAATGTTTTTTTCTTTTAAAATTTGGTACTTGTACTAGAAATGGCAATTTTGGAGTGTTTCTGGTGAAAACATAGTCAAGGAACTTTAGGGGTTAAATTGACTCCTACAATCTTTGAATGGATCGTGAAAAAAATACTCCCTCCGTCTAAAAATGATCTTCATGTCGGCCATATTTTTTTCTACCAAATGATCTTCCTATTGTGGAAGTGACGAGATTGATAGACAATTTTCTACTCACTGTGGCAACTACAGTGGTCAAATCCATGAAAATAAGGAGCATTTCCATCTCTATGCTAATTAATTCCTTCAATTTTAGTTTTTTTAATGAAGAATCCTTGAGTTTAAGATTTGAATGGATAGTTTGATCCATTGAGAGGGACTCATTTACAAAAGTAATCTAGACAATTCAATTGCATGCCCTAGTAGCCACTAGTGTTATTAATACCAATCTTGAATCACTGCCACATGTACCTATGAAAAAATGAGTGTATTTAGACTTTATTGCTCCTAGAGTGAGCTACTTCCAAATCTTCTTTTGTAGCATACAATCCAATGGCCAYTGGTGCTCCTAAGAAATAGTTCATAAATCTAATTTTCAAGCACTCTAAAACTACACTTTGAAAAGGATTATGAAACTCAAAATTTAATGATATAATAGTGAACTAAACTTTAAGTGAAGAGTGTATGGAAGACATAGGATTATAAATAGGTGCCTACAATACAATTTATTTTTTTAATTCGTAAGTAATTCAATAATGCTTCAAAAAAATATGAAATCACTTGAGTTACTTTCCGCATCTATTGTTTCTTCGCCTGAAAATTGAGCTAAAAATATTCACATTGAAAAAAATACATGAAAAAGGCAAACCGGTCCTTAGATGAGCGGTTTTCAAGCCTCGTACCTCACGAGTAACTTAACCCTTGAACACCGCGGCGAACGTTTTGCATTCGATGAATGACAGGGAATCAAACCGTGTAGGATAGAATTGCAAATTTTCATCCTCCGTAAATTATTAAGAGTGAAAAGAGAAGATCTTTTCTAGTACTTTAACTTCCAATGAGTATATTTGGCTTTTCAAAGTAGATGATGTCACAGGGTATCAAAAATGCATGATTTCCACGGCCACCGACCCGTCCTTCGAGGGTTAATTATGTAACTGCGAAATGAATATACCCGTGATAATTCACAGCTGGCTGGCAACAAGAGTAATGGTCCCGGATCAGAAGCCAGACCGAACGGAATCCTGTCTTTGTACAGTACAGGAAGCTTATCCCCATGCTCCCAACAACTTCGCCCCATAGGCCGTGGAATACTTATGCACATTTTCTGACAAGGAGTCAAGAGGACATTATATGTCCCCCAAAGGACGGAGCCCATGACCGTGTATAGTAGCTTGAGGTGACCTTGGGCACTTTTTTTTCTGAATAATGTTATTTAAAATTAGAAGAGTCCATTGAACAATTCATTTTTTCATTAATAAGCTTTTAGGATTTCATCAATTATGAAAAAAAAGGTTTTTAACTTTTGGCACCCCTCAATCAAACCTTTAACCCTAAAGGACAAAGGTCAGAAAGCACTCAAGACTGCCATTTCTGCTATGTTCTACCAAAAAAACAAAAAGAACAATTTTTTTATAATCTAACCATAGGATCTTGTACTCTACTTGTCTAAGATCATGTGGTACTCTCCGGCCACATGGCAAACACCAATGGCCTACAGGCAAATGTTGGCTCATGACGCTAGCCAAGACAAAGCATGTAGGATCTATCCTCTGGGGGGAAATCTGGAAAGCATGGTGTTCCACTAGAACAGGTATCATACAAGTAGAGCCGACAACACTCTAAGATATACTCCGCCAACCCATTTTCGGGAATCCCTGGGTCACAGATAACGCAGGCACACCACTAGGACTAGAAGCAAGCAACAACTTCGCAAACTGGGCAAGCAAGGGGCTACATCTCATAAAACATATATGGAACGTTGAGCAAAATGATTGGAGATCAGCCCTTGACCTACTAAGAACGACCCACTCTAGGAAAAGCAATGACCTACGCACACAGATAATCCACAGCATACCTACAGCGCCCACCCAAGCCCAACCCGAATACACAACACATTGGATCATGCTCGATGACGAAGGACACCCGCAGAGAGTATATCACGTTCTCAACTTGCAGGGACCATAACTCCAAGTAGATGTATACAAGACCAACGACCTCACTGATAAAACACGAGTAGAGCCCCGTCTGAATCTCGACAGAGCACCTCCACATAGTTCGAGTGCAACAGAGACAAGGTACGCAAACCTTAACATACAATCTTGCTCACCCGGTGCAGCCGAACACCTTACTATGGATGCCTTCCCCCAGTCGGGTTGCAGATCTGGATTGGGATCCAGGGGGAATGGCAATGGAAGGCCATGACACATCTTCCCGCCACGCACCTATTCAACTACACAACCAAACGAGGGTACAGGATTGGTCTACAACAATGCATCAAATCCACAAGGTACGAGCTCAGACTACAAGCACAAGGGCATTCAATCACAGAACGGAAGCAAATTTATAACAGGTTGTGGCATCCTTGGCTACCACGGAAAATAGTACATTTCTCTGGCTTCTCCACACAGAGGGCCTACCGCTCGGGAGTTGGCTAACAACGATAGAACTAGATGGATCCTACAAACTATGTCTCACCGCCCCAGTGGAGACAGCTAAACACGCCTTCATAGACTGCCCGGCAACCAGTACAACGTGGATACTATACAACAACCTCAGGAATGTGCATCACCTTCCTACCCTACAGCTCACGCCTGCAGACATACTCGAAGGCGCAGTACTCACAACGCCAAACATCACGACCCATAAATTCAGCAATACCTGTCAAGTCACCAAAGAACCCCCGTGGGACATCCTGCGATGTCTTATTCTTTGGCATATATGGTGCCAGCGGTGCAGCAAGACCATGCGTAACAAAACCTTCCATCTGGGATCAGCTCTACATGCCGCCTGGAGGACCACTATTCAGGTTGGAGTGGCAGCATGGCGCAACATTTGGAAGACCTCTCCATCAGACCACAGACAAGAAGTATTTCGAGCCACTTGGGCCAGCACAGAGGCATTTTGTATGATGGATGGGAGCCTGTCCTGGAATTTCATTCCCCCCGCCACCTTCCTCTCGCAAGATCTCGCCCAACGCCCGGCAGCAGGCACGCTTCGACAGCAAGTACCTCCCCCCTCGACAGCACCCACGCCAACATCGGCAAGCAACGAT
Organism: Pleurozium schreberi; assembly: GCA_006891605.1. Taxonomy (NCBI): domain Eukaryota; kingdom Viridiplantae; phylum Streptophyta; class Bryopsida; order Hypnales; family Hylocomiaceae; genus Pleurozium; species Pleurozium schreberi. The sequence continues at coordinate 15,862 of VACF01002479.1, read as the reverse complement.
GGACGAGCCACAGACCCACCCAACAGCGACAACAACAACAATGGAAGGAGCAATGTCACGCGAGGAGGCCAAGACCTAGAATACGACAATCGGTCGTACAACTCCAATCAGCGTCCAACTGAAGAAACCCGACGCAAGGAAGCAACTCGGCAATCGGACACCATCATGCAACTCATTCTCCGTGAGATTACACGCGACCAACAACAACTTCCGACTCCTAATGAGCCAATCACCACTGATCCCCTACATCTTCACTCACTACCTTCGGATGCTTATACCAAAAATTTAGAAGGATAGCCAAGCATTGTATTGACCACCCCGAACACGACAAGGCAGACAAACGACGGCATCAACTTGGAGCAACCCTTCCACCACTGGAGCCCAATCTCCATCGACACCCCAGATTCAGCTCTTCACGAATAGGAACAAGATGCCTTTGACGAACAGGACGATCAAGGCTACACGATCCCTCACGACCAATCCTACCTACACAAGCAAGTCATCGATCTGGAGCTTCAAACTACTTTCGACAACATCTACAACGACCTCACTCGATGCCAACCCTTTTCTCTTGATTTCTTGCCATTCTCTATCTTCTCGGATTGTAGTTCTTAGTGAATTGTTGTTTAGGGTTTTCGACTCAATCCTGCCAATTGGCGCTCTGCTCACACTGGTGCTCATACCCTGAGGATTGAGTCTTCTTGATCCTTTTGTTCATACCCTGTTCCCTTTCTTGTTCAGCCTGTTCTTTATGCTCACCCCTCCTCTCCCCCGGTCTTGACCGGCCCTGCCTTCGGGCGTCATGTAACGGCCCTGGGGCGCTTTATAAGTAAACTTCCACCCTTGAATGGGTTTCCTCCTAAAGATCATGTGGTAAGACTTTCATGAAGTTTGACCATACAGATTGAAGATATTAGCAATCAAAGTTGGGAAAAAAAGTTTTTTTAAACACCACCTTGCAATTTCAAATGGCTTTGTCCGCCATTTGCAAGAAATTTTTGAACTGCAGACCTTGAATTTAAAATTTTTTTGTGTTGAAGAATTGAATTGAAAGCTTAGGAAAAAAATTTCAAAAAAAAAATGCTTAGTTTTCAATCCTTAAAAAATTGTTAAGTAGAACTAGGTCCAAGATTGAAAGAAAAACTAAATCATTAAAAGCTCTTAGATGGGATTGAAACACAATAATCCGAATGGTGAGATGATTCTAGAAAGCAAACTTTACCTTGCCATGCAAATTTTTTGAAAAATTGTGAAAATCACGTTCAAAAATGAATCCTTAAAGTTATTTTTTCAAGAAGATGCTCAAACTGCCCAAAAAACAAGATTGTTCATAACTTTCACCTCACTAATCCAAATGGAATGAATCAAAGCTTCAAATGTAGACAAAAATACGATCTATAAGAAAAAAAAAATTATTTTATTTTCAAGATTTTGTAGATTTCTTTTTCTGCCCGGTAATATGAAAATTATGTTTAAGATAGCGTAACTTTTGCTCCCAGGCACCAATTGAAATAAAAAATTATATTCCCACGAAGCTAATAACTTTTTCTGTCTCATGTGAAATTTCAGAAAGTTTCACTAAAAATTGAGATCATAAGAACTTGCCCAAAATCCATTTTGTCCTCCAAGGGGACAATGGTCCTTTAGGGGTTAAGAAAGTGGCCCCCCATTACCAAGGTAGTCAATGAAATACTCCAATTATTGAACCAATAGGTGCATTATTTGTTTCTGCAATCACCGGTGAAGTCATTCATCACACACTTTTGGTCTTTACACTTTTGGTCTTTAGTGTCCTTCAAGGTTAACACCTAAATGCCCATGGCCTTTTGGGATTTAAAAACATCAATGTTGTTGAGGTGTTATAGGTAATAATGTCACTAAGGTGTAGAAAATAAAAATGTACAATCTTATGGTGTACATGTTGTAGATGATGTGAATCAAATTTGGAGTCATTTGGCTACATAGATTGCAAGATTATATTGTTTTAGTGTTGAAAATGATGCTGAAATTTTCTAATAAAATATTTGGAAGTAAAATTCTATTTCTAAATCTAATTAAATGAAAAAACTAAAAAATTGTATCGTGCTTCAAATTCAACAGACAAATACATTGGTGAAAAAAAACATCATTCAATTGACTCAATGTGGCTCCAAAATGACTTTCAAATGGTAAAAAATAGCAAAAAAAGTTGCAAAAAACACAGCAAAGGCTAAAACTCCTTCTAAACTCCTTCTCATAATTTATTGGATTGATATGAAATTTTAACCACAAAAACTAGGCTAGTATGCGGCTATGCGCAACTTTCTTCCAAGAATGATTTGAGGTGGACATTGTATGAAGAAAAAACAAGTTGCCGAAATTCACTATAATCCATAAATGTCTTGATTTTGAACTTAGAATTGCTTCCAAACATTAAAAACAATTTGGATTGACATGGATAGTTTACCACAATAACTAAATTCCAAGGATAAATATACCTCAACAAAAAAATATTCAATCAAATGATCTTAAAATTTTACTACACAAACTAGGAGTAAAAGATTTACGAGAAGTTTTCATAGAATTTGGACATCAAAATTCAAAGTTATAGCACTTTGAATTGGACTTCTAGACTACCGTAAGTGTAGGGCAGGGTCGGTGGAAAATAATTCTAAAAATAAATGCCAAAATTTTAAGAAAATTATTATATACTTTTTAAAATTGTATGGTGAAAAAAAGAATATTGGCAAAGTTTTTGAAGTTGAGAAGTTTTCTTCGTTGCATAGGAAAGTGACAATCGTGGCTTTCAATGAATTCCTTACTTTTTGTAGTGTCTTTGCTTCACTCTAAAGTTAAGAAGAATGAGTTTCAATGTCATGCGATTAAGTTGTACCAGTGTTTTTTCCAACATTTTTTCATTTTTATGTTCATTTTCCTTTGATTTGGTCACAGTGGCTTGTGAATTTCCAAAAGCATTTAGCTTCAAAAATTTTAATTATTTTTTGATGAAGGTGACCTCAGGCTACAATAATCAAACTTCAAAGTTTTTCAATTTGTATCTTGTTATCTATATTAATTATATGTGAATATTTTGGTTTCATTTTCTGGAGATGAAATCATGTGTCTAATATCTGTCATAAAATTTTCAAAAATGTTTGTGAAGWCTTTAAATTACCATGAATTTTGAAAAAAAAATGAAGAAAATCATATTGTACAGAATAACTTGCTCAAAATCTCAAATTTTCAAATTAGAAGTATATTATAGTTTGGACCACTATAAATATGAAGAAAAATTCCTTTACACTCAACTTCAAATTTCGATGAAATACTTCTCTTAAGGGATTTTTCAAGGCATAGGAATCTTAAAGCATAGAAATTGCACGTGAAGAGCTTCATTTTGTTAATTTTGCTAAAGAAACCAAAAGAATCATTTTGAACGTTTGATACAAGTTTTAAGGAAAAAAATTCTCAAAATATTGAAATAMAATTTGCAGTAGTTACCTCTTTACCAAGCTTTGTAAATTGCACCCCAAGTGTCATTTGACTAGGGAAAATTGACRATCTTRTCACTTTGGATCAACAATCSTATTGATTCYATAGMCATGGCCCCAMSCGRACTTGGATGTTAARAACAACTTGGCCCTGATAGCTCTACATAAATCCTCGCATAGTCTACCAAAGGTCCAACACTTCTTTGGAAAGATCTTGTTGAGAGTAGACCTAATCGTAAAGTGTGTGCAATACAGGACCAAGAGCCTAAGTTTGGGAAAAAGACATGATTAAACTCCTTGGAACACCCAAACCAAAGTTTGAAGGATCTTGGTCCTATGATTCGTTTCTATTGAGTGCTATTCTTAGTTAAACCTTCCTCTCACTCATATTCACAAACTTTATGATTAACTCTAGATAAGTGCCTCGTGCCATTTCCCTTGTGGAGAACGAAATCTAGTGTTATGAAATCTATAGATTTTGTAATTAGAAGAGTTTAACCCTTGAACTCTAGTGCGGACGTTTTGTGTCCTTTGGATGATATAGAATAAAATTCAATAGCAAAATTGCAACTTTTCATCCTTGGTATTAGGAGTGGAAAGGGAAGATCTTTTCTAGTACTTTGACTTCCAATGAGTATATGTGGCTCTTTAAAGTAGATGATGTCACACGGTATCAAAAATGCATGATTTCCACGGCCATTGGTCCGTCCTTCAAGGGTTAAATTTGTGCTCCCACCCTCAACCTTAACCCCTGAACAACAACGCGGAGGACATTTATTGTCTTTTGGATGACAAAAATTTCATCTAGTGAAAGGACACTCACTAATTTTCATCCGTTATTTTTTTGAAAGTGACCACATATATGTCTATCATCATGGGAAGTCAAATTTAGTGTCTTTAATTGCTTCCATATTTTTAGGTAGCCCTAATTCTATGAAGATAGTAAAGATTTTCACATGAAAGTGTTTTGTGCCATAGAGCCCTTCTCGCAATTTTTGAATGGGTAGCATTAGGTATTGGTTTGAACAATTTACCCAAAGCTAAACATGTGCATGAACATTGTTTTTTCCCTTGGTCAAGCACTACATATTGCACCCCGCCTTTCCCCACAGTGACAGGTCCGTTATTTAAGGATTAAACCCTAAAAACCCAGCTAAGAGCATCCCCACCAGGGGAATTCCCTATCCCTATCCGGATGAAATTCATTCGGATAGGGAAGAGCCCCCTCCCACCAGCATCCCCTATCTTTAAAATTTGGGGAATTGGGAGGCCCAATTCCCTAAATTGGATGGGGGATAGGGAATTGGGAAATGGTAAATCCTATTCTTGAATTTATTGTTGTTGCATGACACTACAAAAAAACAGGGCTACTTGCAATTGCAAAAACGGGACTACAAGACTTTTGCGACTTCAACGTCACTTCACCTCTGTAATTGCACCGCAGGAGTGATCTTCACGGCGTTGAAGTCATTTTTGAGTCGCGTTCAGGTGACTACCGGATGAACAGTGAACGAGGTCTCAGCTCATCCACAGCGTTCCGTTCATGTCATCGAAAAGGACGTGACGTGAACGACTAAAACGCAACTGCAGCAAACGGAGTCGCGGATGAGTAGTGCGCATGTAGTTTGTGCGACTACAAGTCACTTAGAAGTGACTATGCAACGACTTCTATGTTCACAAGGAGTCACGGGTAGGTCATTTTCTTTTACGCAGGGAAAAAGATAAAGATGAGTGGCGGACCCTCCTTCTGGCGGGAGGACAGGGTAAGGCCGGTTCCGAGTCTGTCACTGAATTGTGACTGCAGAAACACTGGCATGTTCTACTTGCATATTCATGGGGTGGGGGCATGCAATAGTGTCACGARAATGCCTGTTTTGGGTTTACGGGTGGCTCCAAATGGATGCAAGTCACATAACATGTAGGGTTCAGGAATTAGGGTGATAATGAAATAAATTTCCTGATCAGACAATGATGTAGCAGGGTTAGGGTCGATCTCAAACCCAACTTTCTGGTGAACATTGCAGTGTTTACGGTGAACAGCCGGTTTAAGGCTTTCCAAGGGGCGGAAGTGTTCACATTCTGCATTTCCGCAATGGGGGCTTACAAACGTGGTTGACGTCGAAGTAAAAACGCTTGGAATTGTATTGATCATGCACGAATATAAGTGACCAATGTCTTCTTGTTTCTCAATAAAGGGCAGAAGTACCCAGAAAGACGCTACATTGACGCTGCAACTGCAGTTCACCTGACTTCAAAATGACTTCTGTCCGTCTATGATAGAACTCCACTATATCTAGTACATGACTTCAGCTACGTAATGACTGCAGCGCCGAGCATTAACATGCAGACATTTTGCACTTTATCAGTCTAGGGTATTGCTGCATTCCTGCATGCCTGTACGCTTCACATGACACAATCAATTAGACTCAGAAACACTTTCTGACCACGGCATCTAGGGACCGTGGCCATAAAAAACCTAGTACTTCTCCTGCGCCAGTAAGTTCTCTTCAGCCGATAATTCAAGGGCTCCGACAAGATTGGCGGTGGAGCCTCTACTTGGCAATCTTTGGGGCGCAACGAGTCCTACAGCCTCCATGGTAGTCGTGATGAAGGCATCTGTGCGGTCCAGTACCTCACGCTTGGAACGAGTTTCTTTATGTAAGACCACCTTCCATCTAGGTCTGTCAGTTGCATCGGAGAAAAACACCTGTGTCGCTTGAGTTGGGAAGATGAATGGCTCCGCCATGCACAGGAATTTATGGCAAAAATTGACCAAAAGGAATCCAGCGTCATCACGCACGTACGTAGGGTTGCCTCGTGCGTCCAGCGGTTTCACCCATTCACATCGTAGGAGAATGATGCGCGTATGCAATGCACCGTAATCTAGCTCCAATATGTCCTTCAACACTCCAACGTAGTTCACATAGGACTCGCTTTGAGCACCTCCAGGCATTTCGAACATGGATGCTACACCGCTGTTGTAGCGTACAAGTTGCGCGGTTGTGCCATCCTCTACACGGAAGTGGTTCCCAAATGCGGTCATGTGTGCATAACGACTTGCTCTCTGTGAAGGTTTCTTGCTCATGAAGAAACGATCGTGATCCTCAGCATTCCTCCAGTCAAATTCAGAATTAAGCACAGAATGCTCAATCCACTCAGCTAGTGGCGCCGTGGACGGATTCGTCTGGTGCTCTTCCTTCCACTTTCTGTAGACAGCCACATCCACAGTCATGTGCTGTTGCAAGGAATCTACAAGGCAAAGAATAAGACAACCATGGCACTGATTGGTAAAGAGTTCAAAATGCGGAATCCGTTAGCGACAAAACGACTTCAGAGCGACTTCATTAAGTCATTAAAAAGTCACATAAGTACATGAGTGACTGCAACACCACTTCATTATGACTGATCCATAACTTCGCAGCCATGGTACGTCTTTGGCAAAGTGTTTTGCTCCGGGAGGATATGCTGGTTGAGGACGCTGAAGAGTTTGTTGGCACAATTGTTGCTCACCCCATGTATAGTGCACAAGTTCATGAGCGACACTGTGGCTGCCAACTTGCTGCATCGTGCACCGTCATACAGTACTTCCATTGCCTCCTCAAGAGCCGTGGCATCAAAGTTCTCTTCCTCCGCATTCATTTCGCCACACTCTTGTGCATCTCCAACTTTGGCGTCGCACTCTTTCATTACACGCTCATGGATGGAATCCGTTGCTGCAAAAGCTTTGGTGACTTCTTGCTGCGCCCTCTCTGCTGCAGATTCTGGACTACACACGTCTTGTGTTGCCTGGTCAACCATGCCCCGGGTATCTACTGCGGCATCCACTACAGGTACACTTTGCTCGACAGGTGCCCAGAACTGTTGTTCCCACTCATCGTCAGAAGAGTCACGGTCGCCATCTCCTCTCCAAATCCGACAATCTGGATGGCGGCCATGTCTGATGAGATGCTCTCTCACGTTCCGAAGTAATATCTTCCTTCGACCTTGACATTCATTGCATGGGCAATGCATTCTCGTCATATTGCACAGGGTTGCACGTCGGTGCTCCCGAATCCACATCCGGTCGTCACACAGTCGCTGCCTCCGATTGTCTGAAAGAGGCAATCGTGGCGCAATCACCGTACCAATATAGCAAAGAAGTCTGCTATTTGCCTGTACAGTTCACAAGGACATTGATTTAAGATTAGAATTGCATTGCCCGAAGAAGTCGACTGACTTCACAGAAGCGCTCAAACTTCTCAGAAATGGAACGTGACTTCAACATGACTCTTGTATAGGACATTATGACTTCAGTATGACTTAGTTGAATAGCCAATGACTTGAATGCATCTCCGACGGAACTCAAAGGTGACGGCAAAGGGATTCTACGAACCTAAAGATTCTACCACTGGAACAAAGGTGACCGTCAGCTATTACTTTCATGCAGCTCTTCAAGATATGAATACAKGTAGTGCATAATGGAGGCACACATAAAAAGAAATTGGACTCAAAATGCCGTATGCTTTACTGATGCAATTTGAGCTCCTCAGGCACATACAATGTTTGCTTGGGAGCTGGAGCAAACCCTACGTTGTAGGTACATGGTTGCCCGTTGGGAATCAATTCTCCCTTGCATGCACTGCCCGCTTCTAGATTGGCGTGTTTTTGGTTCATAAGGATTTAGGGTCTACAACCTCTTCCACCTCAATGGGGAATGTGGTTTCAAAATTTGACCGGGCACCCTCTTCCACCATAAGGGTGAATGTGGATTCACCCTTCCGCAATGGAGGTGCTTGACATATTTTACAGTCTTCACGTGCCCCCAATGTGCCTGAATAATCTAGTTCGTCCAACAGATCCAAGTTCAGCACTGATGAAAATATGTGCAATGCTGTATTGAAAACCTGCCACTCTTGTCGACGTGTGGATGTTTCTATAGGAATGCCTGCAGAAAGCATGACCTCCTCGCTTGGTTCAGGGTTTACGGTGACAGGATAGCCCAAGTCCTGGACCGGTGCAGTTGCCAGTGTGTTTCGGCATGCAGGATTTGGCAGTGGAGTCTCACTGTCAGAATTCGGGGTTTCCATCCTCTGTTTCTTTCTGCAATGCAGTGGAGCTGCCTTCAGAACTCTCTGTCTCGGCATCTAGTGTGCGGCACTACGCGTTTTTTTTGGTATTACCTGATAAACCAAAGGGATTCCGTGCAACAATATCATTACTGAAGTGCTGCTCTAATACATGGATTGAGGCTTTTAGGCGAGAATGGTATCCTCTCTCATGTACCTCTTTAGCATTTTAGGCATTTCCGAGTAGAATTTCCGAGTACCTGCACTGCCATGTACCACGTTCTGCTGCTACATGGCGGTGACAGCATACACTGTGACTACCTTGCGACTACCTACGGAGTCACTAGTCAGTCGCATAGGACAATTACGACTATGAAGCGACTTCTACATCAACATGAAGGCCACAAGCTTTGCGGACAAAATGTTGGACTTAGGCACACTGAAGTCATGCTTGATAGTTGGATACTCCTCCCCACCTGATGCACTTCCATGTTTGACAGGAAAACGACTGAAGTAAGTTATGTTCAAGTCGCGTTGTATGGTTCATTACTTCACTGTGACTAGCGGATGACTTTTTTGTTATGTGACAGTGATTACAGCAAAATTGGCCTCCTTGGCAATCAARAACGACGGGGTCGAAGACAACCRTACYGTGGACATTAAATTACAGTCTAACTCTAGGACTCCTGCTTCCATAATGATTTTAAGGAACGTAGGTGCAACGCTGGGAGTAACGCACTGCAGCGGACATCGACGTTAAATCAGGGGAGTCTGCATGGAATTGAAGAGGAACAACCCCACTTGCGCCGCCAAACACTACACTTAATGATTGACCGCCAAACCGATCCTGAACCATCATGACCATTCCCGTGACCTAAGCAGTTCATGAAGTCAGAAAATGCACTTACAAATGGACCTGTTGTCGCAAAACCTCAAGTGTAGAAGGAGCTGAACGCTCCGCCCCAGGCGTTTGTCACTCTGAATTTCAAGCCCATAGCCCGCCGTGTCCAGTCGCAGCAGAGTGGGAAGTTCCACCTTTGCTTCACCGTCGGTGCACGGGGTCGCATAGGGTCGCTGCTACCGTATCAATCAGAAGAAGGCCGGAACCGGAATCCGCATTGAAGAGAATGGAGTTGCCGCCACCGAGCCCGCCTCATCCAAAAACGGCGTACGAGATTTTGTGCAACTAGAAGAAGGCCAAAATGCTGAAGGCACTAGAACCCGTACTACGCGCGAGGCAGGCGTTGTGAGTTCCGATACATACGCTTCTTTGCTAAAACCGCAGTTTACTTTTGTGCCTGCGTGTACTCCTTTCCATGTACACCAACGGTCCTCTTCTACTTCCTGCATGCATGGATTCCACTTGCTCGCTTGAAGTTGGCCTGGAATTCGTGACAGTACAAGGGCGCAGTGCATGGAAGTCTGTCAGTAGTATCGATGTCATTCCCCCAGAACAGAAGGCGTCCGTGTCGTGCTTGCGGTTTAGAATCTTACAATTCGATAGTGAATTCAGTTCTTCGTCGTCCTAGGGTTTAGGGTGGCCTGGAGTCATCAATGCCGCCGCCATTTTTTTCCTTTGTCRTCTCGAAGTCGTGGYTAAGTSGCATCGRTGTCACATTAGAATTYTGACAACTCTAACGTGACTCAATTGGAGTYGTGACRCAGTCGTCATTCCCTAGCRTGTCATGCATGCAGCCTCTTTACCTTTCCTTTGCCGGTCCACGTRGAACCCAGTGCYGSTGGGTGTGCCCTCACATTTGCAGCYGTCTTGCACGTCAATGGYGAACCCTAATGAACCCTGCGCGCACTGCATGTCATTGTCAGTCTTCCATTTCTGCTGAATGCATTGAGCGTGTTTTGTGGAGAGGAATGCTTTGCTAGTTCATGTTGGACCATATTTGGCCGTGAACCGTCCTACTTGACGTTGCCATGTGAGGTCGACCCTGATTCAGTTGTTGTGGCAGAGGCAGCGCTTGCCAGTGACGTCGCAGTGGGCTCTGATCCCTACGTTGCATCGCCGGAGGTGGCAACTGTGAATTTGACTCCTCCTGTTCACAGTACAGGAGGTGCTCCGGTGGACACCCTGGACGTGCGTGGTGGCGACCAAATTTTGGCGACTGCGCCCCCCCACCCAAAACGGCACCTCCAGACATTGTCGCAGTTTCAGTTGCTGCCATGGTGGAAGCAAATCCGGCTGATATGAACTAGGGTGATGCGCCCCAGTCCTCCGAGGAGCGCGCAGCAGACAATATTGCAGGGGAGATTAGCCCAGACAAAGGAGGTGAGGGAGGTTTTGAAGATGCCTCCCCTGATGATGCTACTGCAACCAATGTTGCAGCTGCGCCGTCAAAGAAGGCTAAGAAAGCTTCCAAGTCTCCCTCTAAGGTTTCCATCCTCCAGCATAGAAGTCCAACGTGCATTCCCGGGGTTGATTTGCTTACCGTGCAAGAGCTCCTGTTTAGTGGGATGGGTAGAAGTGGTTCACATGCTCGTAAATTGGTCATTTTCAATGTTCAAGGAACCCTATTGGATTGCAGCCTACTTCGTGCTTGAAACCCGAATAGTAGGATCCGAGCTAGCAAGACTACGCAGTCCCGTAGAGTAGTGTTTCGTCCATGGCTGAAGCATTTTCTGCGCCGTTGCTTCTTTCATTTCAACGTGGCATTCTGGGGTAGCAGGAGCGCTCCGTACATGGAGGATGTGGTCCCTGTAATGCTATCAGGGGTGGACGGTGCATGCTACCCAGATCCCCTGTTTTGTTGGTCATGCCACGACAATGGAGCAAACCCAAGTGTAGGGGAGCATGATAAGGAGAGCCCGGGGGCAAAAAAGTTATCCCTAGTGTATGAGCGGTACCCTCAGTTCAATGCGGAGAACTTGTTCATTGTAGACAGTAAGAGCTGTAGGGTTGTCTGCAATGCACAAGAGAATGTTCTAATTACAAATCCGTTTTATGTGAAGTGGCTGAGAACCTTGGCTGACGACAAGGAATATTTGAAGTGGTACTTGTGGCCACTTTTGGAAGCTTTTTGGAGATGCCCCGACATCACTACCTTTCATGCAAAGCACCCCAAAATTGTGAACGAGTCCAAGTCTCAATGGCTTCTGAAACGAAAGCGTGGAACTGGATATGACTTTGTGGACATAGTGCACGGTGAGGGGACTTGCAGATGTTAAGATTTCAAGCACCCTGCGCCCCCTCACCGGGTTTTATTGATGGTCTTTAACTTGAGCTCCGTGTGTGTGTAGGGAAGGACAGGAAAGCAAAACACAAGATCGAAGTCGGCCTCTACGACGGAGAAGAAACGTGATACTGCATTGAAGAAGGTGCAGATCCTGAACCTGAACTTCCCTTTTGCTAGTAGGCTGTCCACCCGTAAGTCGCGTTTCTATTAGGTAGAAGTTGCTAGAAAGTGACGTCGCAGTCGTGACTGCTTTCGTTGTCATACCTGAGTTTTGGAGAAGACGTAAATTCCGTGAGTGACTCCAATACGACTGGAGTACTTTTTACTGTAGTACTGTTGAATGTTGAGTAATCCTAAACCTCCCAGTGAAGTGGGAGGGAAGTCTTAGTTTAATCATTTTGAAGCATGACTGCAGCAAGCCCTGGTGCAATGCTCAATACACGGCGTATTGGGATGTGCGTAACGGTAGAAGGACCCAGTCCGGCTCTTGCAGACGCAGGTATCGTATGTTCTTGTTTTATTGCATGAACTCATTGAACCATTGCACGCTGCAGGATTTCAACATTGGCGACGAAGTCTTCCTAATGAATCCCCGTGCTGTGCGGCAAAAGGTGGATGTTGGATCAGTATCAAGATTCCACGGATCTCACAAGTTCCATGGTAAGGAAATTCCACCATCCTGGTTGAAGGTGTACGTGCGTGAAGCTCTTCAAACTGGAGTTCCCCTGATGTTCCCGAACGAGGCCACGAGCATGGAGTTTGTGGAGCACACAAAGGGGTCTTCCGCAATTTGGGACAAGAAGTACATAAAGCAAGTCAATGGAAGCTGATTTAGGATATACTTGTACTTTGTTGGAGGTAGTGGACCACCGTTCCATGTAGTGGACGCCATGTGATTTTGGGGCTGCGGTCTAAAGTACTCCTCTTTTTGTAAAATGCAACACTCTCTTTCCCACTCCATGACTTTGAGCACGCACATGTTGATCTCCCTAGTCGTGTGCAATCTCAAATTCTAGATTAGTCGGTGCCTTTTCCTTGTTCTTTTCCTAAAACTGTAATGAGATTGTAGAATTTATGCAATATAGAATTGTCCCCTCAATCTGCGTCACTGGCTCCAGCACTACAGAAGCACAACTGCACACGCTACTGTAATGTAACTCTAAAGCGACTGGAGTACGACTAGTTTCCCACTCTGAAGAAGCCCTAACGTCGTCCGCCCCATTCATTTGCAACTACATAATGACTCCAAAATGACTAGTTCCGAGATGTCCACGTCAGATTTAAGAGGGGTCATTCTGGAGTTCGACATGGCTGCACCGTGACTTCTCACGAGATGTCCACATCAGATTTTGGAGGGGTACACAACTTCAGAATGACTGCAGCGCGACTGCATTGAATGTGTCCACGTCAGATTCCGAAGGGGTCAGGCACAACTGGACCATGACTTTATCGTGACTGCACGTGTCATGTCCACGTCAGATTTTAAGTGGGTGTATTACTGGTCCAACTAGACCATTTCTAGGTCAAAGCCATCTTTCCAGTAAAGGATTTTCTTTAACCCTCTCAACGAAGCTCTTTTCATCTAAGTATTCATTTTTGTGGTTTTTTAGAGTACATCTTGATTTGCTTGTTGATTCTAAGATTGCATGACTTGTTAGGTTTTTCCATGGCTTCTCAATCATTTTGTGTAAAGAAGACCTAGGCCAAACTAGGTTGGAACCTCTAACCCATATAGGTCTCCATTAATATGATCTTTACATTTGCAGTTCAATTTTAATTTGTTCTTTGAAACATGCGATTCATTTAAACAACTATGACCACAAGGGCTTGGACTGGTTTTGAGAAATTATCAACTTAAGATGGCAATCAAATTTGCAAAGCATCATTTTTCTACATTCACCCGATCTTATTTTTAACCCCTAAAGTTCCAAGACCATTTACAGTGCAGACCCTTTAAAATAAAATTTTAACTTTGTTTTTCTGGTGTAATACATCAAAGAGTAGGATCTTGCACTAGATTGTAATGAAAATGTTTGGAATTTCTTTTAGAAACTTTGACCATATCAATCACCGGATACATGTGTTGAAAGTGAAGAATATGAGATTTTTTGTTTTTAGTTGAGGTTGTTGAGCTAGCTTAAAAAGCTTTGAATCCTGTTAGCTTAAATTTTAGTACTACAAATTTGAATTAAATTTTCTTAATTTATTTTGAAGAATTGAGTTGAGACTGTGGAAAAAAAACTAAAAAAATACCTACAATTTTCATTTTTAAAAACATGGAAAATTTCAATAAATGGCAAATTTATGTTATTTTCACTTTTTATAGTTTAGACAACATGGTCTCAAGTCTATAAATGTCCTAGATGGTTTAGACCACACTATCTGAAATCCGTACCTATCCTAGATGTCACTTTCATAGTTTAAACTACGCAGTCTGAAAATAGCACATGGAAGTTTGCCATTTTGACCATACATTTGTACAATTGACATGAGTACGATAGAAAGAAGAATGAGTTTTCTATCTTGATAAGAATTAACAAAAAAAATCTTGCCAAAAATTGAGATCATAGACCTGTACTTCGCTGAACCTTCAAGAGTCCTTCGGGGACGGCACTTGGCTGTGACTTTAGGGGGTTAAACTAGATTATTTTGTAGCAAAAAAATACTGCTTTCTGAACACCCAAAGTAGAGAACTAGTTTGAAATATTAATGGTGCAGAAATTGGGCCCATAGTGTGCACAAAAAACCCACTGGTCATGACTTCAAGAGCCTAAATCCCCTTCCAGTGAAGATTCAGTTTTATTTATTTTTACATATATTGAACACAYTTAMCAGGRGTATTCACATGGTWAACATAGCTTTCCGCACCACCATGACCACCCTCCAAAAACCACACCTTTCTACTAATTCACCAGGAAATTGGTAACTAAACCCAAACTACTGCTTGCAAATGCTGTTCACTAGCTCTTCAGCAATCACTTTGATCTTCACCCATGCCAGCCTACAGCACCCTCTTGTCTGCATGGCTGAGGCATCATCTCGCACAAGAGATTCAACCTTGCCATCAAGAAAAGACATAACCCCTAAAGGATGTTATCGTTTTCTACACGTAATCAGCTCCTGCTCGGTATTATGAGCTTTTTGGGGTGTCTTTTCACAATCCAGAATAATCCTCCCAATTTTTCCAGCTCACAACTTGACAAGAGCAACATGCGGAAGCGGAGTAGGCGTCGACGAGGGAGAAATGAAATGCCAAAAATAGCATAGAAAAAGCTTACATAAACCCTAAAACGGAAGGCAACCAATGGTTAGGAAAATACCTCGCAGGTCGTGATTACGCAATGGAACAACCATTGGTCGGAGCATTGTTGAGTATAATTTGCTGTTTCCCACTCGCGGCTCCCGCCGCTCGCTGGGGATCGGCAGATTATACTCAACAATGCTCCGACCAATGGTTGTTCCATATTACGTTATCCCTTTTTGTATACAAAAGGGAAAATTGAGTAGGACATAAATCAAGCCATTCAAGCTGTAAATTTCAGACCTACTCACAGTCATATTACTGGTCACCTGAGAATTTTTTGGAATTTTTTGAGTGTTTAGAGAGGATCAAATACATTCAGTACAAGGACAACATACGCCAGGTCTTTTGGTGGGCAACATCCATATGCAGTAAGATAGTTGTTTAAAATATATGGCAAACCTTCACCACACTGGCACCCATCTGGAGTCAATGTGCTCTACTGGAATGCCACACTTGTGRCAGTAGGAGTGTGYGACATCACATCCAGTGCATTTCAMATTTTCAAGCTGCAAAGTGGAATGAATTTCTGGTACCTGGATTGCTTGCTAAGCTTAGCAGGGCCAGAGACTGCCTGTACTGTAAGTTAGATGAATCATTTCTCCCTGGCTTTGCTTCGCTGCAAACTTGCAGTTGTGTAAGATAGGCTACTACTGAGGTGCATTCAGAATCAAAGAGCAAAGCTGACAGAGTGGTAGTGGAATGGTGTCTTCATCAGGCTTTCAAAGTTCCTAGCGCGGCAGGCCACGGCCACACTTTCCTGCAGGCTGCCAGGTCCACAGACCAGGACTCCCACTTCCTCCCCTTCGTACTTCCCGGCCACTTCGTCAAATAGCTCTGCCACATCCCTCAACGGAGTCA
>VACF01002478.1:243369-286454 GCA_006891605.1 Pleurozium schreberi | reverse complement strand
AATTTACTTTTTATCATTCTTAGAAGAGTTTCAACATTATTGACCAAGTTTATTAAAATTTTATCTCAAAGTATAAGTATATAATTTTGTTTGAAAATAGATTCCATCTAATTTAAAAAAATTCTAAACCACACACATATRTAATTGCATTTATTGACATWACTCATTTTTTTGGTTGCTTTMTAACACTTACTCATGATGTTCTTTTCTCTGTGACAGTTATTTAGATACGAAGCGGAATGCATTTCCGCGTTTTTTTTTCATTTCCGATGATGAATTGTTATCTGTCTTAGGCAATTCGGATCCTACATCCATTCAAGAGCACATGTTGAAATTATTTGACAATTGTGCAGCCTTRTCTTTTGGTGATAAGAATAAAACTGTAATTGGAATGAATTCCGCCGAGGGAGAGGCTTATGCTTATCGACTAAAAGTTTCAACTGAAGGGGCTGTTGAAGTGTGGATGAAGTACGTTGAAATGGAGATGCGGCATACATTGTTTGAGATCATGAAAGAAGGAACATACTATTATGCAAAGTCTATGAGGACAGATTGGATTACTGACAATTTAGGCATGGTTACATTGGTGAGTTGAACATTTTAATTCCTAAAGTCCTTTGAAGGACCTTGACATGGCTCTTGAAGKTTTAGGCAAGTAATTTTGACCTCAGTTTTTTGCAAGATTTTAAAAAACTCTTTTCCAATATAGGAAAATTGATTGGCTTTTAAAAATATAAATATTATTTCAATTGATGCCCAAGATCAAAAGTTATGGCACATTAGTCTAGAATAGGTTAGGGTGGGCAACAAAAATAATTACCAAATTATKAAATATWTAAAAAAAGATTATTTTTTATTGATAATGTTTTTGTCTATGTGGAAAGATTTGATTCATTTCATTTGGATAAGTGATGCAAAAGTTATGAAGCCTCTTGTTTTGTAGACAATCTTAGCAAATTCTGGAGGGTAAAATGTGTTGGATCCTTTTTTGAACTACATTTTAATAATTTTTCGAAATCAAAAAGTTGTGCATGGTTTATTTTTTTCTAGAAAAATCCCACTATTGATATTAGTGTGTTTCAATTCTATCTTAGACCACCGCTCTCACTTATCGTTTAGGAGGTGCTCCTGCGGGTCCTGCTGGAACGGGCAAAACCGAAACTACAAAAGATCTTGCCAAGTCAATGGCGTTACTTTGTGTTGTGTTCAATTGTGGAGATGGGCTTGATTACAAGGTCTCTTAATGTCATATTTATAAAAGTGAAAACATATATGATAATTCATTTCTTTTCATGTTATGTCATGATATTTAACATTTGAAAGTACTATGTTAATTTATATAAAGTTTTCAAACCATTGCAGGCCATGGGCTCTATCTTTTCCGGTCTTGTCCAATGTGGAGCATGGGGTTGTTTTGATGAATTCAATAGGATTGATGCAGAGGTATTGTCAGTGGTATCATCACAAATCAAACAAATCCAGGTAATGGCTTAATCTTTTGATTTCCTTCACCCCAATGGCATTGTTTTATTCCTTAGGCRAACAAAAAACTTTTGYAGCAAATGAGGTAGGAGCCTTGCAAAATCAAAAACTCTATAAGACCTATACTAGCATGTTAGACTAWAAGTAARAAAATTATTGCAATATAAGCTCTCACTATCTAATCAAAAGAATTAGGCAACATGTTTCAATGAACCACTCCCTCTTCAAATAAATGGAAAAGAAAACATTCATAGACATATTTAGAGACAAGTGCAAGTATAAATTTAAATGATAAACATGTAAACATATACTCAAAGAAGATATATGTATGTCCCATATTTTTTGGCAACATTAGGATGTYAGAAAACACACGTAAGAGTCTTAGTTAGGTTAAAAATAAATCACTATGAGTATCACAACATCCCATTTCAATTATYGCCTTTCCAAAATAAATGAAAACAACAACAACTAAGACAYACTCCTTCACTATTCACTCAAAAGAGTAGATAGAACTAATACAAAATGAACAAAGTCCTGTGCACAATTGAGGTAATCCTTTCTACTTACAACTAGGCTTGTAATTGGTTCTTGGAAAAGGGATGCTATTCACCTATAAAACAAGAATAACCTTTACACTTCATGACCTAGGAGCACATAAAAAATGCATGCATAACAAAAAAAAATTCCTTTTGCATTGCTATAGTTTGTAACCATTTCCATCATATTCCATTCAATAAAAACTATAATTGCACTTTACCACAATACTAACCTTTAAAATTCAACCACAATGCCTCCAAACCTTCTACCTCTTCTCATAAATTATTAACTCACATAGAAYAGAMGACACTCAAGTTCTAAAAGCATCTTCTAACACAAAGTTAATTTTTCTTYCTCAATGCACCAACAATGTATAAATAGTGTAGATTTCAAGAGGTKAATGCTTTCAGTGACTAGTGGGTTTCAACTTTAAAAATTTATGACTTATAAATATGAAATGACTTGGGTTAGATGCCRATTCCATTTATCATTCCARAAATACTTCCAAAAAATRTTTTAAGAAGTTTAACCTCYCCATATTAMGTTTCAACTCTTAAATGGCTRCTTTATAGACCTCCTACATTAATTATTTTTAATCCYATGTACCCCCTACCCTRGAGTTGCCACATAATGAAAGGAATTTGGAAGCTATTAGCAATAAATAAATAACTTGTACATATGCATTTAAAAATTATAATAACACTTTGCCTCTAGCAAATGACAGTTTTAAATTTCAAGGTAGTTTTTTTCTATGTTTTAAGACTTTGACCAATTTAAATTTAAATTTTGAATAATAATATGAATGTGTGATCGGAATACCATTCATCTAAGCAATCATTCCCACTAACATTTAAATTCAATCTTCATAACTGTAAATATTTTTTTGACAAAATTATCGAATGACCCCTTTATGCCCAAAACTAAAATTTGTTTGCATTTATCATGAAATTCCCCGTTTTAAGGAAGGAATGAAGAATGGATTGAGAAAATTTACTTTTGAAGGAAAAGAAATAGCTCTGGATCCAAGAACTGGCATATTTATTACAATGAATCCAGGTTATGCTGGAAGAACAGAGTTGCCTGATAACCTCAAGGCACTTTTCCGTCCAGTGACGATGATAGTACCTGATTTACAACAAATTTGTGAAATCATGCTTTTCTCTGAAGGGTATGGGTTTCAACATATTAACATTTGAAATTTTCTATTTGAGTTCTTTAGTTTTGAAGATGCATTTAAATAAAATAGTCTTTATCCATGTGAATTTTCATCAAGTAATATACGTATCTATACTTGTCATATTGTGTTAAAAGTAATGTAAATCTCATACAAAACTTTGAAGTAAAATGACTTGATAGAGTTAATTGTAAAGTGAACCCTAGTTTGAAGAAAATGTGGTAATTGAAGGTCTAACTAAGAATAATACAAAAGAAACATAACACCAAACTTCATCAAACCTCTCACYTCTYGGCCAAGGCTCACWAATTTCTAAGRAAAATTGACAACACTTGGTATAGCACCCCATTCTTTGGCTCGAGGCATGGCAAAGCCATCACCTAGAACTTGAAGAAGCCTACTAGTGGCTCCTTCATGAAATTAAATTTGGATGGCTTGGTTCTTTCTTCTATCTCCAAGGCTTTATTGTTGGCTTTCCACCATTTTTTTTTATTCTCCCTTGGAATAAACTCCGGGTTTCAAAAAATAAACATTCATCATACCAAGTTTGGATGCTTTGAGGAGTTTTGTCCCGAGCTTTTCACAAACTCCGCATCATGGTCTTTTGTTGCACACACTTTACAATTAACTCTAATGAGTAGACTACTTTAGTTAATGAGCTAGCTTGAGAAGGAACTAAGAAAATCTCCTCAATATCTAGATTTTATTATATGTCAAAATTCAATCATGATATATTTGATCATGATACTTTCATTCAATATTCTCGCATGTCTAAATTTGATACATTAAAATACAATAAACAATACAATTGAAGATTTTAAAGATGTCGTTGTACGTGTCTATGTTATACAATGCAGTTTTGAAACAGCCAAAGCATTGGCTAAAAAAATGACAGTGTTATATAAGTTATCTAGAGAGCAACTTTCCAAGCAATATCATTATGATTTTGGTTTACGAGCCTTAAAATCAGTGTTGGTCATGGCGCTCTAAAATTTTCTATTTAAAAAAAATGAAGTAACCGCTAATTCGGAACAATTACATCTTATGGAAAAAAAAGTCAATGATTTATTTTTATAATAAAAGAATTGCAACTTGRTTACATGAGTAAGATTAAGATTTTTATTTTCCTTAAAAACATCTTTGTTGATCTATGCAATAATTCATGTAAATGAACCAAAATACCATATTAGCTCCATTATTGGCTAAGAACAATATTAAGATTCCAAATTGATAAAATGGACATCGAATTGGACTATTTATAAATAAAAATTTATTTTTGGATTATATGGAAAAAAACAAGGTCTAAAATAACCAAAACACARAAGTTTTGGTAAGTAAACCCTACTCTTTAGCAGTTGGGGACAAATAAGACAAATGGTTTTTTGTAATCACCCATGATATGAAGTATGCATATACTACATCCCTCATAAAACTACTATTTTTAATGGCAATCATATAATTAAGATAAAACCAAATATTTCAAAATTTGTATTTTGTAGATCCTGATACCCGTGATTGGACGGATGGTTTGTTATCAAGTATATTTCGAGAAATCAATAAGCCTTTACGGCCTGGCCATGAAAATGATAGGTACTTCATATTGCCATATTTTTAATATTAAAATCTTGAACACAATACCATATAAAAGTTGCTTTTGTATGATATATCAATATTGTCCATTGTCTCAATTCAAACTTCAAAGTTATCATAATTCATATGAATATTTTATAGATTTAGCTATTTTGGTAATTATCTTGGTGGATGAATTTGGATGCAGATATTACTTAGTTTTTGATGGTGACGTAGATGCATTGTGGGTAGAAGATATGAACAGTGTAATGGATGATAACAAACTTCTAACTCTTCCAAATGGAGAACGAATTCGTGTCCAAAATCACTGCAAGTTACTGTTTGAGGTGGTTAATGTCTTTGTTAAAATCAATAAGAAAATTCATGTTTGAAATATAAATAATCCACGTAAAGACCAATACAATAGAACCTCTCTAAGTTGTTCCTCTCTAAACCAATAAAGCGTTGTGAAAAAACATTGATTGTTGATATTGGCTTACCAATATGAACGACATACAAACATCATGTCCCTCTTTAATGCAATAACCTCTTTAATCTAATGTGTCAAACCGGTCCCAATCCTATTGCTTTAAGGTAGCTTAACCCAATACCAATTGTTGATTTAATACCACCCAAATAGAGGGTTTTCATTGATTCTGCAATGAGAGTCTATAACAACAGTACATGCCTTAACTTCACTTATAATAAAGTTAAGGCATGTATTATTGTCATAGATTCTCACTCTTAAATCAATGACAACTCTACATTTGGATGGTATTAAATCAATGGTTGGTAATGGATTAAGCTACCTTAGGAAGGTTCTATTGTATAATATGAGCTAATGTGCATACATACACATAAACACATAAACTTACATGCAAACATAAATTTCATTTTTGTCTCATTAGGTGTATGATCTTCAATATGCTTCACCAGCTACAGTTAGTCGATGTGGAATGGTATTTGTGGACTCCAAAAATTTAGGTTACAAACCCTATATTTGGAAATGGTGTAATTCTCGAGATAAGGACAGGTGGAACCCATGAACAAGCCCAAAAGAAAAAGATATTGTTCAAATTTAATGTTTATTGAATAAGACTTGAAAAATGTTTGTTCAAGTATTTGTGCAATTATTTTGATGTTTGATTTAAATTTATTTATTTTCTAATTTAGGCCAGAAGAAACGGAACAATTGAGAGAACACTTTGACAAGTATGTACCAGCGTGCATAGATTTTGTTTTGGAGGGACTCATCATGAATGAACTTACCAAACCACTTTTTCAAACGATTCCCCTCACAAATCTCAATATGGCAAGGCAATTGTGCACTATGTTGGAAGTAATTTTGTGCGGTGACATGAAAATTAGACAAGCTCCGGTAATGAGTTTTTTAAATCCTGAAAGACTATCAATTTTCTCATTAATAACACTCATTTGGGAAAGTGCTAACACGTGAGCATAGAATCTAAGAGCTTAAAAGCCTAGAAGTCTATAAATTAAACACCTTCTACAGTTATAAGTACCTACATTATAAACTCTTTTCCCACTTTAGTGTACCTATGCTATAAGTACATATCTACTACTGGGCTCAATGTTCATAGGCTCACGTCTTTGTGTTCACGCACTAGCACTTACTTTATACAATATATTTTTTTAATTATAGGATCATAGTATAGATGAAAGCGAAAGCAATTTAGATTTTTTTCAATAATGATCAACTTATCTATTGATGGAAGTWAAACAAACTATGTTATACAAATATCTTCCATACTGACCATTATTACATTATTTCTTCAACTTTTAGATGACAATGCAAGTCTWAAATTAGATGAATTTAATTATTTAAAACTCTCTCTATATATTTACACATCTTGGCCCCTAATGATCTAAGGGGTCTTACATGAAACTTACACGTGCTACAAAATATTTTTCTTACAACACTTTTTAAAGTTTTCATCTAAAAAGGTCATTTCAATTATCATAAAAAATAAATCTACTTTTAGATTTGGTAAGATATTCATACAAAAATTTCAAATGTATTTCAAAGTAAAATGCTTTAAAATTTACCAAGCTCCATACTATATATAATATCATCTTACATTGATTACCAAAAATGATAAAGTGCATTTATTATCATAAAAATATCATATTTTCTTCTAATAATAATACACATCAGGCTATAAAGACCAAGATGATAATATCATCAAATAAAAATTCATGAATATATGAGTAGGGCATGTTTTTTGGCTCTTATAAATCACTTGTTGCAAAACAAAATAAAAAATTGTTATAAAACTCTAAAATTATTTGATTTAGGACGTATTATATTGTGTCTAATTAAGGTGAATAAGATAACCTTTATGGATGCACTTTTTGTTGGCTCCAAAGTAGTTTAGAGACTCATTTGGATCAATTTAGATGGCGCACTTCAAAAATTCATAACAAATTCGTATTTTGTCAAAAAATTTAGCTTCTCTCACATTTGTCAATTAATGTAAATAATGAGAATTAGTGCATTAGAGTGTTGTTGGAAAAGTTGAGCTTGCTAATCTAGTTTATGTGGATAAAATTTCATATCCATACAAGACGTTATGAGTGACTACAAAGCATTTTAGTAGAAGTAGGTTTAGCCGTAGATGTAACTTTTGGCTACTTTTTTCACTGTTTTTTGACATTTTAATTTTTAAATCCAATTTGCAGACACAATGAGTCGTTTTTATGATAGTTTTTTCATCAAAGTCTAAATATTATAGTTTTGAATCACTTTGTAGTTTAAAGTTTTTCATTTGAATTGATTTAGACCTCAAATTTCACATCTAAATGTGTTTTTAAGAAAATTTGAGCACCTTTTCTAATCACTAAAACATTATTAATAATCTTCAATGTATACGGTCATATGACCTAAATTTGTTCCACACCATCTAAAACATGCACACTGCAACATTGTACGGTTGAGGTCTTCATAATTGACTTAAATTTAGACTTTTAACACTTGCAAAGTGAGGATGCTTTTAAGCATGGTTGACCCTCCGGCGATGAAGGGTTAAAGACCATCTCACATCCATTTAAGGCAAGTCTGTATTCAAATGCCCGCTCGCTTTTAGGGCCTCCTACCTTAGGCATGACAAAGATTTAAAATATAGTTTAAAGTATTTATTTGTTTTTTAACATATAAAAAGCGTAGTCTCAACTTCCACTTTATAATCACATTAATTTTTTCCAAAGTTTGAAAAACAATCAATGTACAGTTGTATAACACTTCAAAGAAAAAATCATTTTAACCCCTAAAAGCCCAAGGGGTTTGGACAAAAAAGGCCATATTCCACAATCTCATTTTTATCTTCGACTCGAAGATAAACTGCTTTATCTCTTCACTAGTATTTATTTATAAATAGGTAATACCACCAACTTTTAAATTTTCATTATAGGATCACTATTTGAGCATTATTTATTTTTGGTTTCAATTACTATTTTTTTAAATGAATTTTCCAGTAACTAGCATTCTGACTCAAAATTTGCGAAAAGTCTCAATATAATGAATATGACCATAAAACACAAATGTGTTATATAATATGAATTCTATAACTTTTTTGAAGTTTGCATCAAAGAAGTTTATGTGAAGCACAAAAATTAGAGGATATCCGTACGGTCAAATTATAAAATTATTTTCAGATCCTCTTCAAATGAATTTTGAAGATATAACTTCAAAAATTCACCAAAAATACAATTTCTATCCTTAACCCTTGAATTTTTTTATTGGTCAAAATTGTGATTTCTATTGAACTCTAAAAAGATGCATAAGATTTGGTCATAAAAATATCAATTTTTTCCTCAAATAGTAAGTTTTTCAACACTACAAAATTCTAAACACATTGTGCTATTTTTCTTATGATTTTTTTTTGACCGCAATGATCTTAGTTTTGAATGTAAATACTAAAAGACAACCCAAAATTTTCAAAGAGAAAAAAAAATTCAATTTTTTTTTCTGCCCGAAGTTGGGTAGCGACCAAAAAATGGTCGTTTGAGCGCTTAGGGGTTAAATTTGGAAGGCCGTAAAATATAATTGCAATTTTAAAAACACAATCAAATTTTATAATATCCAATTTTAATTACATGATTTGGATCAATTTTAATGCAAGAAATAAACAAAGCCATGTTTGACTTCTCTAATACATTGGATTGTAACCACCTAAAAATATGAAAATCTTTGTTGTCTTCAAAAAAGGTGTTCATTCATTTTGAATTTGTAAGACTACAAAAATGAATGGTATTTTGTATACTTTTCATGATCCCCAAATGGTGTAAATTAGTTATTTAATATTCATAGTTGTACTCAAAGAGGCTCACTTCAATATGCATTTGAATAAAAAATAAATGCCTAACAATTGTTCCAAATATTACTTGACCAAATTACATTACTTACATACTTTTTTTAAATTGGAAAAATGAAAATTCATCGATACATACAAAACTTATAGAAATTAAACCTTTTACTAATTTTCTTTTTGATTCTAAAGAAATACTTGATTTTTTAAAATAGATAATTTTAAAATTGTAGTATAAATAACATAAATAAGAATTTTCAAAAAGTTTTAGAATCAAACCATAATCATAAAAACAGACGATTGTCTTTTGCTACAAGTCTTTTTTAAAAACATATCTTCAAAAATCAATTTAAAAATTGTTTTTTGCCTACAGTATTGGTCTTTAGAATTTGTATTGATGAATTTCAAGCTTGAGTAGGTTACTAGAATTCAGACTAATGCTATTTAATTATAAACTAGGCTTAAAATTTATATCTTTTCCAAAATACATTTACTAAATAGTACGTATATATTTTGTAATAGAAATTCCATTGGATGCCAATCTATTCTAATAAATATTTTCAAATATTTGTGATGCTTGAGCCAATAAATTGTTTTAGCCTCCTTTGCTAAAAACGCCACATATTATTCAAAGCACTAGGAGGCCGCACCTTTCAATATTTGATCATACCAATTGTTTCATTTCAAAGACTAATAATCATAGAAAAATATACCACTATATTTTTATTGTTATATTATAGAATCTTCAGAATTACTATTGAGTTCACACAAACATTGTAGAAACAACTATAAGTATTCAATTCACAAAGTGTTTTGCTTGAGCTCAAGAAGTTACTAATAAAATCTAAATGTTGCTAGAAATKATACTCAAGTAAATTTCTCAAGTAAACATATATAGTTTAGATGAACAATTTTGCCACCATTCAACAAATGGAGGCATAAAAATACATGTGCAATTAAAAAAATCTAATTACATGGAAGAAAATCAAAAGATGAATGTACTGTAATATAGGAAAAATTAATAATTGTGGTTACAAAACTTTAATCACTAACTATGCCTATAGGGAGTGGATAAAAATTAAGCAATTCACTATTGCAATATTGCAATTCAATCCAATTTTTCATATTTTATTTTTGAATTTGTCCACAAAATCTACTACAAGTCTATACTACAACACCTCGCATGAAGCAAAGGCTCATAATCTAACTCTAGAAGGGCCTTTTGGATTTCTTTATACAACCCGTATTTAGCTTTAAAACTCTTCAATTGTAATTTAACATGTGAATTGTGATACATTGTTACTTTATAAATTGATTGAGGTACATTATATTTTTGGCTTAAGTTTGAGAATATAGTTTTTTTGTTGATTTTTTGTAGCAAAAACACGGAGATTGTGGTATCCAAGCAAACCATTGCTCAAGATAAGGGCGCAGAATTGTCCAAACAAAGTGCGGTAATCGCAATAGAGAAAGCTGAAGCAGAAGTTGCATTGGTTGATGCCCTTCCTGCTTTAGAAGCTGCTGCAAAAGCTTTAAATAGCTTAAAAAAAGATGAAATCACGGAGATTCGATCTTTTGCAAAGCCAAACATTTACGTTCAGAAGGTTAGTGTTTAATACAACATTGTATGTGCAACATGTAATTCATTAAACTATGTATTTTAATTACTACCTCTATTTTTTAGAAAGACCCGTGTTTCCTTTGTGTTTTACACAAGATACATGAATCTTTTTTCAAAAACAGAGGTGGTATCACTACAAGAGGAAGAGGAAGGGGTGTTTAAAATATATTCCTCATACTAAAGTCTTAGTAATTATCTAGAAGGGGTGATTTTAGTACAATTTTACAAGAAATACATATGTTTTCAACAAAATCTTACTAAATCATTACTTATGGGATTTGTACTACTAGGACTATACTTCATACTAGGACTATACTTAAGATACCCCTTCCTTTTGTAGTGTATTAAACCAATGTGTGGAAAATATCAAAATTGAGAATTTKTTTTAATCAAATAAAGGAGTTTCTATCTACTAAATCACAAAGGAAACTTATTAGGTTTGCGAATGCGTTTGTATCCTTAAACGAGTGCCGGATGTTTCATGGAAGGGTGCAAAAGGAATGATGGCTGATAGCAGTTTCTTAAAAAGTTTGATAGAATTTGAAAAAGATAACATCACGGAGAAACAAGTACATTTTGGAGCCTTATGATACTTACAATAAATCTAGTAACTTGAGAATATATATAAACATATTAGAATACAAAAGCAATGCTTTTGCTTAAAGTTTGAAATTTTAAAATACTAAAAACTCTTCTAGAAAATTYTAATTAGCAAATTGATTGTATTTAAACACACTTGTTACCTATATCATCAAGAAAAATTTAAGTTTAGTCAATGTTTTCTTCCAACACTACAAGAGAAAGGGGTGTTTTAAGTATAGTCCTAGAGATAAGATTTTAAGTACTGACCTTTTCTAGAGATTTTTAGTAAGAAATATGTGTCTTTCTAGTAAATTTTTACTACAAAGACACATATTTCTTACTGAAAATCTCCTGAAAAGGTCATTACTTAAAAATCTTATCTCTAGGACTATACTTGAAACACCCCTTCTTCATGTAGTGCAAGTATGTTGAAATTGGTGTATTTTGATGCAAATTGAAACATTGATAAAGAAGCGTGCACCTTTTCATAAAACAGTAGTATATTTTATGCCATGTATATGTGTGTGTATTAGTGTGTTTATACATATTGTATGTGTATGTAGTATTCATGCTMCATACATGACATAATATTCTTTAAACAGATGAAAGGTTTGAGGGAGTATTTTAAAGACCCCAATATGAGTTTAGATRTTGTACAAACCATATCTCAAGCCGCTGCAGGATTGCTTCGATGGGTTTTGGCAATGATGAATTATTATGGAATCTTAAAAATTGTTGCTCCTAAGCGCAATGCTGTAATGGCTGCAGAAAAAATGTTGAGTACTGCAAAAGCTGAATTGGATAAGATTCAAGAAGAGGTATAGGCTCCATTTATAATATGTAAGATTGGAAATTCTTTAARARAAATTCCKTAGTGKTTTTGGTATAATTCKAAAKTCATATTTGGAATAATTGTTMATGTTAGGTTGAAAACTTAAATGCTCAATTAGAATCGCTCAACAAAGAATTTGAAATTGCAAATGGAGAACAAATTGCACTGAAAACAAATGCAGATTTGATGGAAAAAAGGTTAGATGCAGCTTCTCGTCTTATTGCAGGACTTGGTAGTGAACATTCTCGATGGTCAAATGAATTGGAAGATCTAGCAGTTGCACGTGTTAAACTATTGGGGGATTGTTTAGTGGCTTCAAGTTTCCTAAGGTACATTGATTTATTACATGAATTTTTTGTGTTTTTTGACACAAATAAAGGTTACCTTTACTTGCAAGAATGATAAAATACAAGGCCCATCTACAAGCCACTTGGGATAAAAGAACAACAAGAAATAGATCTATTACATGCTTTGATTCACTACAATAAAAGGGGTATTTTAAGTATAGACCTTGTAATATATTCCTACAGATAATGACCTGAAAAGGAGTGCTTTTTTAGTACAATTTTGCTGAAAATACATGTGTTTCTAGTAAAATTGTATTAAAAACACCCCTTTCAGGTCATTGTTATAGGACTCTACTACAAATACTGTATGTAAAACCAACACCCCTTTCTCTTGTAGTAATTCAATCTTAATTGAATTTGAAATTCACTTTTATTACTCAATAATTTATTAGTAATTACTATTTAGAGGTATGAACATTATTAATTTATAATTGTCCTTAAATAAAAAAATTGACTTACAATAAACTATTTGAAATATGTTGCAGCTATTGTGGAGGTTTTACGATAGATTACAGAAATTTGTTGATTCAAACTACATGGCACAAGGATTTAGTTGAACACCAAGTTCCGGTAACTGATCCTTTAGTTTTAGAAAACCTTCTTTCGAGTGAAGTCGAAATTAGTACATGGAATAGTCAAGGACTTCCATCTAATGATCTTTCCATCCAAAATGGAATCCTTACAACAAAAGGCTCACGATTTCCCCTTTGCATTGACCCACAACTTCAAGTAAGGAATCAAAATCTACATTGCTTTTAGAATTAACTATATAAGAAAACAAAAAAAATAAAAAAATCATAATATCTAATTTACAAATGCATAATATTTTTTGACAATTAAAATCATGAAATGGAAAAAAAAAGGCAATCAATTGGATAAAAAAGAAAGAAGGCAAAATGTTAGAAGGTCGAGTAAGAACTTTCAATGATTTGGATTTCCTCAAACAAATGGAATTGGCAATCCAATATGGCTTTCCATTCATGCTCGAAAATGTTGATGAATACATTGACCCTGTCATTGATCCTATTCTGCAAAGTATTTGAAAACTAAGGTTATTTATATTTTAAAGTTTCTAAACTCATGTACATGCTTATTTATGTAAACAAAGGTTAACATGCTTTCTTTACAGAAATATATAATTGAAATGATGGGAGAAAAATATGTTATGCCACCCGTATTGAATTACAAGATCATTCATCGTCAAAGTTCATCAATGACACCTATTGTATTTATTCTTAGTCCGGGCGCTGACCCTGCTTTTGATGTATTCAATCTTGGTGAAGAAATGGGGTTTAAGCCTGGACAAAAATTGAAATATATGGCTCTTGGACAAGGTGGATTTTAGTTCTTGAAAAAAAATACATAAATGAAATTTTATATTATTATGATATATGATTTTATTTAAAAAAAAATAATGCATCATAGATTATGTATTGATATTTTATGCTTACAACTTCTTGACATTTGCAATTTCTATTAAATAAGGTATGGGGCCAAAGGCCGCAGAACAACTAGATCAAGGATCAACAAGAGGATTGTGGGTAATGCTTCAAAATTGCCACTTGCTCCCTTCTTGGCTTAAGACTTTGGAAAAAATTCTTGAAAAAATAGTTAAACCACACAATGATTTTCGATTATGGTTAACAACCGAGCCAACATCAACATTTCCGTTAGGAATATTGCAACGGAGCTTGAAAGTAGTAACTGAGCCTCCAAATGGACTTAAACTTAATTTGCGATCGTCATATGCAAAAATTACTGAAGAAAATTTAGCCGAATGCCCTCACTTTGCTTATCGAGCCCAGGTGAATTTGTTATTCATAATTATATATGTCATTAAAACATTAACTTTTGAACTTCTTGAATAAATTTGAAAAAAACTAAGTATTTATAATTCAATTACATAACAATTTGAGTAGACTATTGTGGTAATATGTGGAATTTTTCACTTTGACTATATCGTAAAATTATAGCATTTTTCAAATTTATGCTTCAGTTTTTTTTGTTTTAAAAAATTGGATGTTCTCTCAATTAGTTATATAGTTGCCAAATTTTAGAAGTAAAAGATGGTTTTGGCCCAAGCAACCAAAGTTGCCCGCCTTGCTTCTAAAACTTTGGGTTGCTAACTTTTAATTAGAATAACAATTGGCAAATTTATTGCATTTCCATGAAASAGATAAATGTTGTATTTTGTATCAAACCTTCAAATAGATTTATTCAAAGTGGTTTCTTGGGAACTACCTCAAATTTCTAATTGTTTGTTTCACGTACATTTTGCCCTTTTGAGAATAAATATAAGAATACAAATACTTAGTGCACAATTTCACATTGAAGTATTGAACCAAAATTTTGATAGAGTAATTTTCAAAAACTATAGAATCTAATAAAGAGTCAATRAAAATATTTGTTCCAAAATAACATTTGATGATAGATTAAAATGTCATGATATTAAAATACTATCAATAGAAATACATAAATAAATAATGATATATTTTTGTTGAAATAGATAGTATGGCATTTGAATATTTCATTTGAAAGTATGGTCCTTAAAAATATATTGACCAACAATATTACTTTCAATATATCTTGTAGGTTTTTGTTGTTGCATTCTTCCATGCGGTTGTTCAAGAACGAAGGAAGTACGGAAAACTTGGATGGAATGTTGCCTTTTTCTTCTACAAGTAGCTCATTGGATTAGCAATAGGATGGAATTTTTTTTTGCTATTGCACACTAGGACGCTTGCAATTGGTTGGAAGCAAAGATAGAGTGTTGCACCAATGAAGGAACAAATAGTTCATTTCCTTTGTCTCCAAAAGATGCATCTATCAAATTAAGTGGCTTGGATTTTGAATTGAATCACAATTTGGACTATTAGTTTTTGCATTAGAAAGTTTGATAATTTTTTTGAATAGTGTCACATGGCCTTGAAGAGGGTGGAAGCTCATCATAGATTAGTCATTTGAATAGGCTACATTATGCCCATTTTAAAATGATTATGAAATCCAAGTTTGAACAACCCTTTAATGACCTCAAATGACATTTGATCCCTAAATGCCCAAGGCCATTTTTAAGCTTTAAATTGGAATTTGCTCTAAATTGAACAAAAAAAAGGCCAACATTTTGATAAGTTTTATGAATTTCTTAAAATTGTAACTATACAAATTCAAACTATACATGTTAGAAATCACATGGAAAAAAAAATCAATATTACATACAAATTGAAAGATTATATGTTTAGTCATGAGGGTGTGAAAATTGTGAAGTCTTTCAATCCTCCTTTCACATGTCATTTTAACTAAGAAATTGGTCACCTAAAATATATGAGGTTAAAGGGCGTAACATGCATAATAGCAATCCATTTATGGCTTCTCAAAATCTACCCTACAATTTTCTTCAATGAATTTCTAATGAGTCTTTTTCTCCAAACTCTAGTGCATTTGAAGCTCATTTCCAAGAGCCCTCAACATTGGAAAACCACAATTTGCAATGGACACCCTTGCACAACATCTTGAAAACAAAAATCATAATCATTCATATTTAAAATCATATTTTTGACACTAATACTAGACTTCAAAAAAYGATTCAAAAACATAAATTACTAAAAGAAAAACTTGGTAAGGTTTTATCTAACTTCAAAGGTTAATGAGTGGGCTGCTCACCTTAGATAAAAAAGACAAGTGTGGTCCTGGCATGAGTAGATGGTGGTTGTGAAACATGTTGAGGAATAGGGAGGTGAAAATTAGTGTCACCAGAAATTTTGATACAATACAACAATAATTCAACCTGCACTAATTCAATATTCAAGATAGTAATGAGACTTTGGTAAATTAGTATTACTGGCACTATTTGGACGAATCAGTGCAAACTTGATCGATGCCATATTGGGGTCTGCATTCCGTGGATTGTGATCGACTTGGGTACGTTGCAGAAATTAGAAATTAGAATCACTGGCCAAGTGAGTCACTTACTCTTAAGATGAATTTAATAATAAGAGTAGAAAATTCATGAAACTCATGCCGATTGTTGCAGTGATTCTCAATTGCTTTGAAGGAAATAAGAAATGCGTGAAGAATCCTAGAAGTGATTCCAAGCTTGTAATGGTGAAATGGTAATGGCGAAGAGTATGATCCTCGTCGTCTCCAGATTTTTCAATTCTTGAGCAAATAAAGAGAGTCCAATTAATTATTGTTTAGTTGCTTGTCACATTTACGCTGCGAGAGAGTTCTTCTGGAGCATGTGTTCCTCCTTGTCAAACGCTCAAAATACAGATTGCCATGCACGTATTCGGATTTCGGAAACTGATGTCCAGTCTCATCAATTAAGTGAATCTTTAACATGTCTCAAAAATACTTGATTCGAGGGAGTTTGCGTGCATTACAGACAGCCTCACAAAGCTTATAATTACACATTTGTCGAGAATCAGAGTTCTGAAACTTACCTGGCTCGTGTTATCGACGTCGAGTTTCAGTTTGCCAAAACTGTCAGACAGTGATGTTCAAGTGCTGAAAATTGAGAATTTCAAATGCTCCCAGGGGATCGGTTTAGCTTCCAAACTGGAAACCCGTCGCTCTAGAATCTATAATGTTCAGGAATGGATTTTGAGGTTTATTCAGATGAATGTGTTAATCCGCTTCCAGTTTCAGGTGTTCGTTTCAAATTGCTCCGGTTCTATTGCATAGATCTTTTCTGAAACCTCATCTGGAACTCCCTTGACATTTCAAAATCTGAGATTTCAACTGCTGCCTCAAACCAATTCCTAGTTGAGAATCCTCTTTGGAATGCGTCATTATCTGGAAAATCCTGCCAATGAAGATCACCCTACTTCCAAGTAAAGGCACCTCACTATTGGACTCTCTCGCGTACATACTTCTGGACAGTGAGTACTTATGACATGAGTCGACATCTGAAAGATGCAAATTTCTCAAAATTTGAATGTCCATTGCAATAGAATACAGTTCTAGATACAACACAACTGAAAGGCGAACTGTGCAGATTCTTCGCCGCAGATTCCAGCAGTATAAAATTCTACAAACATACTTACTCACAGAGATCATGAAGCGTGTTGATCTAACTTTTAATTTGTTTTCTTTTGTTTATGTTTCAGTTCTGGCAAATTTCTTTAACATCTGGAGTTCGCTGGCCGAGTGATTTCATCAATGAAAGGAAGGAGTAGCAAGATCTAGAGTGAGACMGTGGGCCGTCTCTTGTCATCGACCAATCCGTGGTTGGTGATGTCGGCTTCGGAGGCCCCGTGCTTGGACATGTCGTACTTCTCCCCGTCACCCCAAAGCGCGTAAGCCTCCTCCCCGTGCTCGGCGTCGTCTCCGACCATGAGGTGCTCGTCGGTCATGCGCAGCGGCATCACCAGGCGGATGGCGTTGAGGATGACGCTGGTGGTCACAGCGTTCCAGCCGATGATGAAGAGCGCGCCGGTGATCTGCTTACCCAGCTGCTTGCCGCCCACGCCGCCGTAGAACGCGCCCTGCTCGTTGGTCACGGGCAGGAAGTAGTTGCACAGTGCGGGCTCCGCGAAGCAGCCCACCAGCAAGCCGCCCACCAAGCCCGCCACAGCGTGCGTGTGGAACACGCCCAAGGTGTCGTCCACCTTCTGGAGGATGCTAGAGCGCTTGTGCACCACCATCATCGTGAACCAAGGGACCGACTTGGCCGGGATACATCTTCTAAGCTGACATCGCAATCAGGAGAGAAGAGCCAGTTGAGCAAGCAAAGCACATTCAAAGCGGAATACTATCGGTACGGAGAGAGGTACATTTCTGCCGCAAGAATAAAATAATCCTTGTCAGATCTCGATCTAGAGCAGTTGCAACCTCCTGATTCGATCAGACAACAACAAAACACGACATTGTCTGGACAACAAAAGTGATCACCATCGGTACGGTCTCATTACCGTGAGAGACGACGGCGACAGACGCCCCGGGAGACGCAACAACGGAGCTGCGTACGAGACATAGTTCAGACGATGAGCCCCTGTCTAATCGGCTGCGACATGGTGCCGAACATGGTGTTTTTTTATGCACGATTCTTTGCCAGAAGTCTAGAACTAGAAGACATTGGCTACATTTTGTGCAGGAAATATTCTCTTTTTTATTTGGGTCAAAATAGCCACATTAATAGCCAATTAAATTATACCTAGGTGATGACCTACTTTTGATATAGATATCACCAAGTATCCCCAAGTATCACATGAGTAATGAAGAAATAGCTATCTACTTCTCCAAAATGATAAAAAAATCACTGACTGCAGAACGTCGTTAATATAAAAAAGTGCACATATTCAAATGTACACGACGCTCTCCTTGAGTGGCGGCAAGCTAGCTGTTGCAAACATTCAACTGCCTTCACTACCAGAGCTAGCTATCATAATATCATATCGATACCAGACGCAGCACTGTATTACCGCCTAGAGAGACCCAGACTGCTTCCATTCGACGATGCGCGGGGCCTAGCTTGCTTTGACAAAACTGCCAGAATCTCTTGCCAAATCCGCCCCCGACGGCCCTTTCATAATAGACAGAAAAATCTTGAGTGATTAAGCTATGGCTTCCGAATCGGAATCTCACGGGCCGGTGAACAGTTCCCCCCGCTTCATCATGCTGTTGGCATGTGTAGGCTTCCTCAAATTCGCAAGATTTCGCTACCACTCACATGCCACACAACTGTGCCCAGAGTTTGTAGATGTCAAAGATTACGGGAACTTCGGGGATGCGGTTGATGACCAGTGGCCTAATCAAGAAGGTACGTACTCCAATTCCAGCTAGCTGGTAGGTTCGTGTGCACCATATCCGTGTGAAGTCCAAGATGACAACAGTAATGCCCAACAGGCGGGAGAACCCCGGCCAGGATACAGCACTCTCGTTGCCGAAAATCAATCTGCTGAAGTCATATTTCAGGACGACGACGACTCTCATCGATGATATTCACTCGCTGATAGTATACATGTTGAAATCCAATTAATGCTTGCAATAGTATGGCGAATCTGATGGTTGTTCCAGGGAAGGCGACTGAGAGGAGTGGAGTGGGCTTTGGCTTGGTAATGTACTGTACAGGACAGGACATCTAAGAGCATCCCCACCAGACTTGCAAAACGGATGACTTGTCCAAGGTGGCTTGCAAAAGTGCCCCACCCGTCTTGCAAAACGGATGAACTTCTTAAGAGGCCGGCTCCAAAAGCTCTAGTGGCTTGCAAAATGGGTGGTTTTGCAAGCCAAAGCTTGGCTTGCAAACCGTATAAGACAAAATAAAGTGCATGAAAAGTCAACATGAGTGGGATTGCCTCCTATGAAAAGTCGCCACTATAGTTTGCTATTGTCCTCCTTGGCTTCTTAACAAGCCATGGGTGGGCCGTCCAGCTTGCAAAATGGATGCCCTCCCATTTTGCAAGCCAAATCCCAGCCACAGTTTGCAAGTCTGGTGGGGATGCTCTAAGTGTTGAAACCCATCTGAGTTCCGCATTGTCCTGCTAAAATGGTCACAGTAGACTCCATCCCCCGGATTCTTAGTTTTGAGGTCCCGGAGTTTAATTTTAGTTTTCACTTGTAGTAGGTCCGTGTCAAGTGGAGGACTCTCACTGTCACCCTCGTATGTTCACGATGGACTTCGGCATCTCCCACATTCTGGAGAGCTCCAGTCGCCAAGCGAGACGCGCTGTTTCATCGGCTCCCAGCGGTGGGGGATTGCACTTCGAGAGGCCGACTGCCACGGAACTCATCAGTCGGTYGAGCACGAGGATCTTCCTTCATTTCCGAAGCCAGGCCGGAAGGCCCGGGGTTCTGGAGGACGAGGAGTACCAGATGGTGTCCAGTATTTAAAACAGAGTATAAGGTAGGCAAACCTAATACCAACCTTTGACCTAATACCACCCAAATTTAGGACCCTTGTTGATCTTAGAATGAGATTCTATGGAGGAAGTACATGTCTTAACTTCACAATAAATGAAGTTAAGGCATGTGCTTCCTCCATAGATTTTCACTCTAGGATCAATGACAGCCCTACATTTGGGTGGCATTAGGTCGATGGTTGGTATTGGGTTTGCCTACTTTACCGCATTTCAAAATTTGCAAATTTTTTTTATCGAAGAGCACATGACATTCGTAACCGGTTTAGAAATTAGAAAGGAATAGACTAGGGAGGATTGGCTAGAGGAGGTGAAGAAATACAATATTTATGTGGCACAAAATAGGGGGCAATTTTTCACATTTATCTTTTGATGGGGTAATATGGGGGCAATCCTCCTTCAATTGGCTTTTAGAAGGGTCTTATTGTAAAGACTAGCATACTAAAACTAAACAAGAAGTTGGTATGCAAAAATTCAATGCACCTCCTTGTAACATGTAACATGTAAAGGATGTAGAGAAGAGGGGGATGTACATAATTTGAAACTTTGTGCAAAAGCAAAATAAATCATGCCTTCAGGACGAGCTTCAGGAGAATCCAAACATGTAGTAGATATCAATTTTTTCAAAACCCACTACCACTGCACTACAACTCATGTATGATTGTAAGAGTTAATTCAAAACCTTGTATTCAATAGCATAAATCACTTGGTGACCAACCTACTARTCASACTGATTAGAGTMGATATGTATTCTTTTTYAGCATACTTGGATGTACTTCATCCGTTTCATWCTCCCTGCTATAATATACTCTTTGAAATTTTGATCATCCACSTACTAGATATCGACTCTTTTAAAAACTAAGGATCATTGCAAGAAACATTGGCACTAAGGTAATATGCTCTTAAAGCAACCATTTAAGCCTACCTAACTCATTATTGACAGCACTAGATATTTCAAGGAATAGGTCATCCATTCTTAAATAGAGATAGCATTTAGAACATGGTCGCTTTTAGAGAATGGTACCTTATTTGTTTATTACAAAAAGAACGTTGGAGCTTTTCTTTGCAATTATAACTTTTGAAGCATGACTTGTATCAGTTGTATGAACTTGAAATTTTTACTAAAGATGTTTGTCTTGAGTGTAATCATGTCTCATATTTTTCAAAAATTTACTAAAAAATCATTTTATATTTAAGAGTCAATTTAATTAACTTACCTCATTTTTGGTTTTGAATTTTTCAAGTACTATGGAGTACCCAAAATTAATGATCTATAGCTGAAATTTTGGTGGTCTATTTCCTCAGTAGGAGGGCACGTTCCTACAAAAAGAAAAAATTATCATTTATCCTCCAAATTTATGGAAATAGAAGTTATAGAACTCCCTTGCACTCACACTTCTAAACATTGAAGATAGTTTCAAGATCAATTTTTTGGTGAAATCTCTTCTTCATGAAGTTCTCCAAAATGACCAATTATTAACTCCTAGAGGACCAAGCTGCATTTTTTGGCAACATAGCGATTTTGGGCAACTCACTACGAGTGGAGTTTTTCTCCTAAAAATATGAATTGAGGCTTGAATTACATGCCAATGGTGCATTTGCTTTTCAATGAAAATTTATGTTAGGGTGATTGCAAGAAAGACCGTTACTATTTTGCATCACATGATAGAAATCAAATCCTTTATTTTTCAAAAAATATTCAAAATAATTTTATATTTAAATTTTGATTTAGCTAATTTGTCACACATTGTGGTTTAGGGATTTTAGTACAAGCCTACAAGGGAGTACCCAAAATTAATGATCTAGAGCTGAAATTTTTGTGGTCTATTCCCATACTAAGCGGGATGTGCCTACCAAAGTTTACTTAAAATAATATTACGTTATGTCCTCTAGGTTCATGCAAATAGGGCCTCTTTGCTTGTGCAATTTTGAACATTGAAAATGGTTTCAAGATCATTCTTTTGGTGAAATATCTTCACCATGAAGTCTTTTCAAATTGCCGATTATTGGTTTCTTTGAAAATTATTTTTTACAAATTAAAACGTCAAAATACCTATTTTCATGAGATTTTGTACTTTTTTAGTTCTCCTACTCAGAGAATTTTTCTATGCTTTTCCTTCCTAAAGTACCTTCTTCTTAAAGTGTATACATGAAACATATTTTTCACATTTTTCATATTTTCTTAAATTTCTTTTTCTAATTATAAAATATGCCCAAAAAATCATGAGTTTTGTGGACATGCTCCAAAAACCGCACAATGTTTCTTGCAATGACCCTTAATACATATTTGAACAACTTTAACCTCCCAAAATTCATTTCTAGTTCTTAAATGAGTGCTTATGGACCTCCTACCTTAGTCCTTTCGCTGAAATTTAGCATTAATAATTGTTACAATGTCTGTTGTCATCAATTCTAATCAAGAACCTCTAACAATAACTGTGAACTATGGTGGAGGCACCCAAAACTATCATTATAAGCAATTTAGCATAGTTGGAGGCATCTTTTCCTGAAAATTATATTTTAGCACTATCAGTGAGTGAAAATTATGAATATTAAAAACACTTAGATTTTACGGATGTTGTATGTAATTTCTATGATTTTTCAAAGTGCAGGTTGCCTAGACCACTAAATCTATCCCATAGGTGCATTCAAATGTGAACTCTGCGAAAATCAAATGCTAGCTAATCAAAGTTACCCCTAAATGGTTTTGATTATGTTTTCAACCAAAACTCTTCAAAATTGCCATTTCTAATACAAGTACCAAATTTTAGGAATTTTTTTTGACACATGTAACCGTAAGATCCTATAGTACGCTGGTTCAAAAAGATGTGGAAAAAATTGCAAAATTCTCCGCCATATAGATTGCAAGATATTTGCGTTTGAATTGACAAAAATCATTTTTTGGGCCCTGTGAAAAAACGAGCAGCTGCACTTCACATTTCACAAGGTCACATTTGTATGAAAAAATGTGCAAAATGATGGTTACTCTTGAAATTCATTCTTCAAGGCAAGTTGGTTACATTCTTGAAAAATTTCAAATCATTTGGAATTGTACTATATAAAGGAAAAAAATAGGAAGTAGAAAGAAGTAGAAAGAAGTAGAAAATTACTCAAAACACTAAATTGTAAACAATTTATTTATGGAATTGAAAAGTGCCAATCCCAATGGTTAAAATGATGTAATTAACAATTTACATCTATTGTTTTTATTTTTTTTCCAAAAATAATTAAAATTGAATTAAATAATGGATTTCAAACTTTCTTGTAGAGTAGAGATTCTATAACTACCRACAAACTACCCCAAACTAAAACTCCTCATAACTTTTGACTCAATGATCCAAATAGAATGATTTGAAGCTCTCYACTTAGATATAAATCTAAAGAACCAATTTCAAATTTTTATTTTAAGATAAARTAATTTKTAAAGAAGTTTTTTTTGCTGCCYGGATTGGTCCACCGAGCAATGAAAACTACATATCATACAATAACTTTTTAGCTATGYAGTCAAAAGTTATGAAAATTGTTGGGCCTTAAAGRTAGTCTTTGGGAAAATKTTGTGTGAAAATTTCAAAGAAAAAAARTAAAACTCCAATYGTAGTGAGTTGCCCAAAATYGCTATGGMAAGAATTAAWCCTTTGGAGGACACATTCACCRAAGTCTAGAGACACAATTGGGTGAGTCTAGGGCCCATCATTAGCAACAATCTTCAACAACAATCATGAACAACACAACATRTATTGTAGCAATGCACAAGGAACAATGYAACAAATGTGAATGCGTTTCACAATAAATAGCGTCGTATGTTTCGAGAAGACAGGTACTCTCTCAACAAATTTGCAGCTAAGCATTGTCCTATTTATTCATTTGAAGTGATTCCCTATAGGTGGCATGAAACAATTACTAACAATAAACCACATAAGTATGACGTTAATGTATTATATAAGTATAAACAAAGTTAGTGTATGCTAAGGGTACGTTCTCACTTAGCGTTTGCAAGCAACAATAGTAGAAAGGTAATGCAGTCAAAGAGCTACGACTGTTGGTGTGCTAATCACGTTCAGTAGGTGGTCTCACGTGCATTACGATCGGTGTGAGTAGATTGTGTATGAATTACTCAATTGTTCACATATGGTGTGCTTGGTAAAGCTCTGGAAGTGGTATTTGCGATTTAACAGGCGACGTACTTTAGGGTGTTCACACAAGATGGGAGGTTCATAAGGGGAAGCAGATTGCGCTCTCACAACGACGACTTTGCACTATGAATTAGGCCTCGACCGTGGGTGGCTGCGTTATGTTCCACGGAGGTATGCTGCACTACCCGTAGTCTATTAGTAAACTAGTTATAGTTACGTTACAATAGCTATAATCAACAAACGCACTATTCTGTCAAGTCAAACGTTGTTATACCGTTTTGGTACACGGTGTCTCTATCCACGAGCCACAAATCGTGCCTTATAACGTGATAAGGATCCGTCAGAGTTAAATTTTCTTCGAAAGATCCATTTGGTGCTTATAATTGATCGATTTGGTGGTGGATCAACAAGATCCCAAGTGCAATTTTTAATAAGAGAATTATACTCCTGATCCATAGCTTCTTGCCAATCTTTAGATTGATCACTAGTAAGGGCTTTAGAGACTGTAAGAGGATCAGCCAGCTCAGCTAAGAAGCCGAAACTGTACAAATTTGCAGAAGATCTGATTATCAATGAAGTGCTTCGAGAAGAAACCGAAGCGCAACTGCGCCTCAACCAGGCAATCAATTTTAATTTTTCTGAAATTTCAAATGAAGCAGATGAAGAGCAAGTTAATGATGAAATGATTCCAACTATATATTCTAAGCCAATTCTTCCTGCTTCCTCCTGCAACTTTTGATCTTTCAAGTGGCTACATTTAAGTTCCCATTGAGGATGTCAAACAACCTTCCCAGGAACAACCTCTTGCAYTTGAAACCATCCCATATGGGATCTCCAATAGCCTTCCAAGTTATCTCCAATAGCCTTCCCGATGTTTTAGCAAATTATACAAGTGTATTTGATGAAGTTAATCCTCAATATTTTGCAGAAGAAGGAACCTTTGCTTCTCCTTCATTCCTATTTCAAGAACTATAAGAATTTTTCTTCTCACTGCTGGTTCAAGTTATGACCATTTGACTTCTTCAATATTTGAATTCTCTCTTTTCTCAACATGGCCAACGTTGGATTAACTTCTGCAAACCGAGCTTGTGTCATTTCACCTCTAAACGCAGAGAATTATGCGACTTGGAGTATGAAACTTGAGCTCTTATTAATTTGCTCTGAAATATGGGGCGTTGTGGATGGCAGCGATGCAGCTCCTCCTACAAGTGATGCAACAAGCTCAACAGCTTGGAAATTAAAAGATGCCAAAGCGCGATCGGAGCTTTTGCTCCATTGTAGCGAGAAGCAGCTACTTTCTTTACGATCTCTGACAACGTCTAAACAAGTTTGGGATCGTCTAAAACAACTCTACGAGAAGTCTAACAAAGCGTCGCAGGTAAACTTACATAAGCAACTCTGCCGCTTAACCATGTCTGACTCCGACGATACCATGTCCTTCTTGGAGACATGGCAATCGCTTCTTCACGAAGCTGAAATCGTCAGATGCACTTTCACAGACGATCAGCAAGTTAATTTGCTACTCGGCGCTTTGCCAGATTCTTGGAGCGCCTTCATAACCACGCAAGGTGGTATTGCCAATCTTACGTTTTCAACTTTGCTGTCTAATATTCTCCAGCAAAATTCCATTAATCATTCTAAACCTGAAGTATCCAAATCTATTGCCTTTTATGTTAAAGGTAAGTTTATTAAGCCATTTTCAAATAATAAATTTTCATCCGGTCAATTATCTAAGAACAATAAACAAACTTTCCACAATACCGGAAAGAATTGGCAGGGACAATCTCGAAATAGTGGAAAGAATTTCCAGGGTCGAAATCCCAATGACCAAAATCCTTCTTCATCTTCTCGAGCAATTATCTGTCATTATTGCGGGATTCCAGGGCATAAAGCTCCTGATTGTCGCAAGAAAAAACGTGATCAAGCAAAGACTAGACAAGGACAATCTAATGATAATAATCTTACTAGTGATACTCAAGTCTATCAATTTTCAGCCATGTGTGATAGTTCAGGCCTTTCCTCGTCATAGTACCTGGATTCAGGGGCTAGTCAGCATATGTCTCCTGAAAAAGAACTTTTTCGAGATTATCAACTTCTCGAAATTCCAAGAACTATAATTTTGGGCGACAATCGCTCACACAGTGCTCTTAGTTACGGTTCTATTATTTTAAAAGTACCCACTGGGGAAAAACTATTAATTCCTAATGTTTTGTATGTCCCCGGCCTTGCCAAAAATTTACTTTCCGTTAGTCAACTAACGACAAGAGGAAATACAATCATTACATTCACTCARACTCAATGTCTTATCAAGACCAAGTTACCAAACTCAAGTAAGAGACTCATTTTTCGAATTCCAAAAAAAGGCACCTTGTTTTCATTGGGTATTAGCATCCCACCCACAGAATCCAATTGTTTATCTAAACCGAACTTTAGTTGAAGCTGCAAGATGTATGCTTCAAGTTGCTCATTTGAGCAAACACTTTTGGGCAGAAGCTGTAGCTACCGCATGCTCCCTGCAAAATCGTTCTTATTCAACTTCTTTATAATTTACGACTCCATATGAACTATGGACAGGATTACGACCTGATCTCATTGATTTGCGTATTTTTGGATGTCCAGCCTACTCTCATATTATAAAAGAACATCGTAAGAAATTAGACTTCAAAGCTTTGAAATGTATCTTTATTGGCTATTCGTCCGTTTCTGGCATCAAGGGCTATCGTCTCTATAATCCCGACGATCAGCTAGTTTTTAAAAGTCGCGATGTTACTTTTTCAGAAGATATCTTATTATCTGCTGGCGATTCTTCTTTCAATGGCCAGCTACCTTCCCCTCTGACCGGTCCTGTGGATTTTGACTACATTGTTCCTGAGTCTTCCATTGACCAACCAAGCCCTTCCAACTCCTTGCCGAACACTGAGTAGGTTGATTTCCAGTTGGATCAGGATCCACCTGAGGACCCACCAGAGCATCCCCCTCCGACCCCA
This sequence comes from Pleurozium schreberi, assembly GCA_006891605.1. Lineage (NCBI taxonomy): Eukaryota > Viridiplantae > Streptophyta > Bryopsida > Hypnales > Hylocomiaceae > Pleurozium > Pleurozium schreberi. The sequence goes on along the minus strand of VACF01002478.1, from coordinate 259,009 downwards.
CCTCCTCTTGCTCATGCAGACCCACCTTCCATCACTCCAACTACTGCACATCAACGGTCTCATCTCCGCCAAGTCCGATCCAGTTCTCCTCCTTCCTTTAGGAGGTCCGCACGTTCTAATAAAGGATAAAGGCATACCCCGCGGTTTCATGACACAAATTTGTACAGTTTCGACTTCTTAGCTGAGCTGGCTGATCTTCTTACAGTCTCTAAAGCCCTTGCTAGTGATCAATCTAAAGATTGGCAAGAAGCTATGGATCAGGAGTATAATTCTCTTATTAAAAATCGCACTTGGGATCTTGTTGATCCACCACCAAATCGATCAATTATAAGCACCAAATGGATCTTTCGAAGAAAATTTAACTCTGACGGATCCTTATCACATTATAAGGCACGATTTGTGGCTCGTGGCTTCTCTCAACAGGAAGGCATTGACTTCACTGACACTTTTTCTCCTGTTATCCAGATGACATCCCTTCGACTTCTTTTAGCCTTGGCTACTATTTACAACTATCACATCCACCAAATGGATGTGATCACCGCATTTTTAAATGCTACTTTACATGAAGAAATTTATATAACGCAATCTGAGGGATAGATTAACCCTCAAACTGCACATCAAGTTTGCCGCCTGTTGAAATCCCTCTACGGTTTGAAGCAGGCCTTGCGTGCCTGGTACGAGACCTTTGACACATTTTTATTGACTCAAGGTTTTTTTTATGTGTACCTCAGATCCAAATGTTTCTATTAAACGCTACCATACTTCTATTCTTTTTTTGGGTCTTTATATTGATGATCTTGTTATCATCTCCGATGACTTTCACTTTTTAACAGCTACAAAAGCAATATTTGCTCAACGCTTTTCTATGACGGATAACAATGAGATTAGCTATATTCTGGGCATCCAGATTCAACGAGATTGCATTAATCAGACTTTGTTATTATCCCAAGAAAAATATATCCACGATCTCTTAACTAAATTTAATATGGCCGCTTCTCATTCAGTTGCCTCGCCTCTCGAAGCTGGAATTCAATACTCACGTCACCAAACTGATACTCTTTCTTCTTYTGACCAGCTTCATATGGACAAGATCCCGTACAGACAAGCCATCGGCAGTCTTCAGTATCTTGTTACGTGCACGCCATGGGATCTGGCTTTTTTCGTCAATCATCTTGCTCAGTTTATGCAAGATCCCACTCCAACTCATTGGCTTGGTGTTAAACGCATATTTCGGTATCTGCGTGGGACTTCACAGCAAGGCTTTGTGTACACTAGTCCTTCACATTCCAATTCTCTCCATCAGATCAACTGTTGGAGTGACGCTGATTGGGCTGGTGATATCAACACCCGCCGATCCACTTCGGGTTATATTTTTCAAATTGACTCGTCGTGTCTTCTCTCCTGGCAAAGCCGCAAGCAAAGTATCGTTGCTTTGTCATCAACGGAAGCCGAATATATTGCCACAGCCACTGCCACAAAAGAACTTCTGTGGCTTCAAGCACTATTCCAAGAACTTGGCTATTATTTTCATTTACTAGGAACCCTTTTCTGTGACAACCAGTCTTGTATTACTCTCCGTGAGAATACAAAATATCACGATCGATCTAAACATATAGACTTGCGGTTCCATTTCCTTCGTGAGAAAGTTCATGACAAGATTTTGAAACTTCAGTATACCTCAACGTCCACCATGTGGGCTGATATCTTGACGAAGTCTCTTCCCAAAGCTAAACACTAGGCTTGCATTGAAGCCCTTACCATGCAGCTTCCTTCGATCTGACGCAAGGGGGTGACCAATATATTACTTCTTCTCTCCGAAGCTTATACAGTTGACATTTTTCAAAATTTTACAATACAATTCAAGTTGGCGATTCATTGTTTCAGCCATGCAGCTAAAGGGAGCATGTTAGTAAACTAGTTATAGTTACGTTACAATAGCTATAATCAACAGATGCACTCTTCTGTCAAGTTAAACATTGTCATACCGTTTTGGTACACGGTGTCTCTGTCCTTCATAAGAAGGCTTGTTATCTTACTCTATTATTATTAATATATAATGTTAAATACTTCTTTGATCATGATCTGCTATATTGCATTCTACACTTCATAGTCTGTGTTGCAGACAAAGCTTTTCATTCCGGTCCCTGTGCGTTGATCTACGAGAAGTGCATCCACGGAAACAATTTTAGGGTTCTAGTGCTTGGCTGAGCACTGAGTGCTCCTCCAATGAGCATGCGTAGCATAAACAAATGCTATACGTCAAAATCAATTTGAAATTCCTAGGCTACTGCAAGCCGTCTCTTGGAGGCAGTGATGTTCATTTCTTTACGTTGAACTCCTGGATTTCAGGTTCCAAGATTCAGGTCTTCGCATTGCACACACGGAGGCTTTAGCGTGCAGAGTGTGCGTGGTCACCGTTAAGTTCGCAGCTATCTACTTCATTTAATCGGTGACGCACAAATCTTCTCCGTATGGAAGCACACTTCACGTAGAGGCTCTGTTTCCGCAGGTGTATGAGTGTTGCTTGTTCTACACAAGCCTTGAATTGTGTCCTACTAAAATCTAAGCTAACGTTTCAGCTTGTTTTCTTGCTGGACACAAGCCTTGAATTTCTGCAGTGTCTGCGAGTGTTGTTGCACACAATTTGTGAGTATTGCTGCACACAAGCCTTCAGTAATTTCAAAGCTTTTTACGAGGTAAGCACGCCATATTAACTTAATCGCCCTCTGAGGACTCAATTAACCCCTAAAGGACCAACATGCATTTTTTGGCAACATAAAATTTTTGGGCAGGTATGTGTGATTGGAGATTTGCATATTTTGGGCTGAAATTTTAATAGAATGTGGGGACAAGGAATATCTTTCATATGCACAAATTTCATGACATTCGGAAATATGAGTCAAAAGTTATTGCATAATATGTTGTTTGTTTCTCAACTTGGGTAGTCTGGGCAGAGCTGAAAAAATAACTTTTTTAAGAAATAAAAATTTGAAATTCATTCTTCAGATTTACATGTACTCAAAAAGCTTTGAATCATTGCATTTCAATAGTTGAGATGAAGGTTATGAGGCTTTTTAGTTTGCGGGCAGTTATGGAATTCCTACACCAAAAAAAACTTTGAAGTCCTTTATTTTACTGAAATTTCAATATTTTTGAAAAAAAATGATGCTATTGGATGTAGATTGTTTATTACAACAATTCAACCATTTGGATTGGAGTTTTTTAATTTTATAACTAGGAATACACTAACCTAGACTCCTACAGTATCCACCAAGCTAATTAAGGCAACATTGATTGATCTAGGCCAAGGCATTAACTAAGCACTAACTAAACGTAGAGGCGGAACTACAATCAAAACTTCAGGTCATTGGAGAGTTCAYAGATAACGCACTCAGCGAAGACGACCAAYTGGAGATYGGCTTTCACTTGTGCTCWGTGGAGYGAGTGTTTTGGCAAACTTTGGGCTGCTTTAATTCGCCAAGTTCAGTTCTTTGCCTCACTAACAACACAAAGTTCTCCAATGAAGCTTGGTTCAGGTTTGGAATTTTGGATGCATGTCACTCTTAATAAAGGTGTATGTACACTGAATTGCAAGCCGAATTGCAACCGCCTACTAATTTTGAACAAAGATTGCACCAAGGATTGCACCAAGGATTGCAACTATACATGCTGTCAATATGTAAAATCATATTCGATAGATCCAAGGGTGACACATMCCATCCCATMCCACACCTTACCAAACATTGGAGGGTGATTGCAAGAARCACTTGTATTATTTTGCGTCACATGTTGCGTGTGGAAGTTGTTTTTGTCTCTAACTTTTGTAAAAATGCTTAAAAGAACAAGAAATTTGGAAGCAAGCTTTCTGATGGTATGGAAAATAAACATGAATTTTTTCAATTTTAGTAAAACTACTGAAGTGACCGAAATTGAATTTTGATAATATGTCACACTTGCAGTTTTGGTGGGTTTTAGTACTTTTGAGTACCTTTTTTGAAAAGTTAGGTCATGAAACTTTGTGGGGTGCTTTACAATATGGAAATGCAACTTTTCAAGAGAGGGATTTTTGATTGCCTATTGCAAGTGAGTTCTAGATTGGCCTAAAGTGAGCACCATTTGCAATGAATTTTTGAATAATGAAAAATGATTTTGGTGGAAATTTTTTATGACTAAACATCCACATAAAGTTTTTTCAAATGGAAAATTTTTATTTTATTTTTGAAAATTTTATCCTATTTTTTACTAATTAAAATATTAAAGTATGTATTTTCTTGAGACTTGACACTTTTCAAGTTCTCCTACTTAGAGAATTTTCCTACACTTTTTCTTCCTAGGGTATGTTCTTCTTAAAGGTATATACATTATTCATATGTTTTTTTTCAATTTTAAAATTAATTTTCTAATTTTAAAGTACTCCCGAAAAAATCAACCAAATGCAACAAAATCAACAAGTGTTTCTTGCAATCACTTTGGATGGAAAGTTTTTACACTAACAGCAGCTCAATAGAGCCATAAAATGAAAATTCACTTGTTGATTGATTGATAGAGGCTTGAGAAACCAACGTAACTCCAACTAACTAGCGGAACAAAAGGCCAGACGACTAACCACATATGGAATTCAATTGTCCTACTTGAGATTAAAATGGCATGTTTGAAGAGCTAGATGGAATTAGGCACTTCAATTCCGATCGCCCCGTCGTTGGGAACCTCAGATCTATATCAGTCCTACTTTCAGAGCTCTGTGCATTTAATTGATTGTACTATATATGACCATTTTCTTAGCTCTTCTTTGAAGAAAGTTGAAAAAACTTGTTTAATCTGTAAAGAAGATAGACGATTCATGGAGAATTCGTTCAGATTACAGTGACTACAGAGTATGATAAAATTTGGTTGGATAAACTCCAACGGACCAAACCATTGCAAACTAAGGGACGGCCCTTGCAGCCCACAATTTAATTTCAGGATCATTGCAAGAAAGGGTGTGCAAAAAGCGTATCGTTTTTTTACAGTACTCATTTTTTTTCTTCGGGAGTACTTTAAAGTTAGAAAAACAATTTTTGAAAATAGTGAAGAATATGTTTCTTGAATACACATTTAAGATGAAGGTACCCTAGGAAGGAAAAGCATCGAAAAATTTTCTAAGTAGGAGAACTAGAAAAGTGCAAAATCTCATGAAACTAGTTGTTGTCACTGAAATTTAAAAAAAAAAACTAAAAATTGTCCATTTGGGAAGAATTGATGGTGATGAGATTTCACCAAAAATATGATCTAATAACCATCTTCAAAATTCAAAAACAGCTCGCAATGGGAGTGTTGTTTGTACTCATGTGGAGGACATAAAATAACATATATTCAAATTTCCTTTTGGTAGGTACATGCTTTCCTACTATTCAAATAGACCATGAAAATTTCATCTCTAAATCATTAAATTTGGGGACTCATAACATAGTGAAAACCTTGAAACCTCAAAGTGACAAATTAACAAAAACAATTTTTAAATATAATAAAAGTGATTTTTCTTAATTTCTAAAAAATAAGGGATATGATTACCATGAAGTTAGACATATTCAATAAAATTTTCATGTTCATTGGACTTTTGCTTCACAAGTTATAGTAGACAATAAGAGAGTATACCCCCATTGTGACAGGAAATAGTACCACCCTTTCTTGCAATGCCCCTTCAACAAGCACTCAATAATCCAAAAACTTAGACGTTGGAAGTCTTCACGGTGTGCCTACAATAGAATGGAATTTATAGTCATTTGATGTTTGAGAGACTGACTGTGGACAATTGGAACTGGGGTGCGAAAACCATCAAATACGGAAGCAATGCTTGTGCACAAAGTCGTGTGCACTATTGAAATTTTCATAGAATTTTTTGAAAGTGCCAATTGCGGCCATGGTCACTTTTTATTAGCCATTAAAGCACATTCTACCCACGCAACCTCCAAAATAACATCCATTGTGTAGTACGGGAGGTAATTAAAAGCTAAAGGAAGTTAATCGATGGTCCACTTCCTCTTTTGTGCGCACACATTGCTTGATAAGAAATAAATCTTTCAATCATGAGCACCAGCAATGGATTTGGCAAAACTCCCACGACCAATTTACAAGCGTGAACTTAATATCAGAAACACTGTCACAATTTTCAAAATTGGCATCTACCAAATATAAACCAATTAATTGGAGCGTCTAAAAGGCATTCCAATCCTACTCATCCCCCAAATGCTATTGAATCTCAGAAAGCCTAAACAAATGAACTTACTAAAGATTTGGAAACATAACATAAAGAAAGTTAACTTACTTAGCATGCCTGAGAATAAGATTAAAGAAATCTCAACGATGTATGTCACAAGAAACTTACAATTCACAACTTAATAATTGGATCAATATTATAAACATCAAAAATTCAATAATTGAGTAGCTTACCGCAATTGAGTTCAATCAAATTGGAAAGTTGCCATTCTATCTAACCCATATTCTAAAAATAAAAAACTGCACTGGCTCCAATTGTGACAATTAAAATTCTTCAATTTAGTCCATCTCCTTTAACATTCACAATCCATAGGAACAACACTCACAATCCAATTTCGACTCTCTTGATATTTTTGCTTTACATTAGTTTTCCTTACTTTCTACTTTTACTGTCCTTCGCTAGTCTTTCTTGCACTTTTGTTTACATTGTCTTTTACTTTTATTATCCCTATATAATGATATGGAAGGACAATAAATTTGTTTTCTTCATATTCACTCCTACTACTAAGAATACTAGTCTTTAGACATTTCCATTACTTTCATTCTTGTTGATTACCTTGAAGTGGTCTTGCACACAAAATGGGAACAAAGAAATATTGTGAAGTCTCTATCATGGAAGCACTTTCCAAAAAGATGCTAGGAAAAAGAGGCAAACTAGAGAGATGGGAACCCTACTTAGAATCCATTCGAGAAGAAGAGATAGAAAACCTTGCCACACCAATTCCAAAGGTTCCTTGAGTTCTACATGAAGAAGACTTTTGAAACGGACATGCTTTATTATAAAGAAATAAAGACTTGTCAATTCTTAATGTTCAATGGTGTCATGAAATCTCTTTATCTCCGTCTCCTATATCATTTGAATGATTTGGTGGAGAAGAAAAAAATCAAGTTGTCTAAAAAAGAGCTAAATGCTATTAATTTTAGCAACGGATAGTTACTCCCACAATATCATTTAAAATTAAAGATTGTCATAATTGCCTATATTGAGGAATTGAAAACCAGATTATATCCAACTACAAAGAATATGAATGAAATTATTCAAAAAGAGATTATGAGATATTATGATGGAGGACTCATTTCGCCTTCAGAAAATTTGCTTACTCAAGTTTTTCAAAAACAAAAGAGTCATAAGCATATAATGACTAGTAGAGGGAGTAAAATAAAAAAAGTAGCAATAATCTTTTGGATGTTGTAGAGAACAACTTAGAACCAAAGTGGACTAAGAAAATGTTAGAATTATTCAAGGTTGTCGGTACGTTAGAGCGCTGCCCCACGGACGTTCGCTGACATTTGGTCGAGCTGTTCGTCGAGGCCGTCCGCTTGTCCATCTGTCCGCCCGCCCTGTCGGCTCATCTGTGTCCACCTCGTTGTCCGCCTATCCACCCATCTGTCCGCCCTCTTAGCCCGTCCGCGTCTACCTGGTCGTCCGCCTGACTTTAACTTTATAAGTTGAAAATACATTGCAATTGCATCTAAAAAATGCATCAAGAAATTCCAAAGAAGTTTTGAATGCGCTACCTTATAAAGTTAATCATTTTTTTTGTCACTTCATTATTTAATTGTATTTTATATATAACATTCTAAAATATAAAGCTACTCTTTTTCTTTGGGGTTCCAAAGATCATAATTTGTTGCACTTATATACAAACCTTCTGTTTGCCTTCAATTTTTTTTTAATATATTCCAATCTATGTTGTCAATTTTTATTTATTATTTTCTAGTTTTAATCTTTTTATATTATTGTTCCACAAAATGAAATTATTGAATACATTCAAATTGCAAAATTCAAGGACTTCTAACAAAATTTTTAAATAAATTGAATTTTAAAAATGAATGGTTGTTTTTGCACTACTTCGGGTTTAGGATGGGCATCTTTCTATTGCGGTTTGACAGTTGTGTGACAAAAAATCATGAAATCTACTCGCTTCTCATTCTTCTATCACATCCATAAATGATAGATTGCACAATTTGCGCTCATACCCAACCAAAAGTCCAAAACAACTACATAAGTACGCAACATGAAAAATTTGGCAACATCCATCAACAATAAGTATTGTATTTTGAATTCAAAAAACATATACATTTCATATTTTCATATAACAGAAAACTTTAATCATTTACCATGCATATGCACAACAATTCAAAACGTACATTATATTTCACATGAACGAGCATACATTGTTGATGTGTAAATACTATATAGTCCATATTATATATGTGTACATCTTCCCCAAGTGACTAACTCCCACCGGAAGCTGACCCGTGTAGGCGCTAACCTTTGGTGAGATGGGCTGGAGGGCATGTGGAGGAATTGGAGGGTCGGGATGGAAGCTCGGGGTGCTATCTTGCTGTCAGCGTTGCCTAGAAGCTTTCTATGAGGGCTGCCCAAGTTTTCCATCTCTAGAGTTTGCCATCTAAAATTATTAAATCGCATTACAATCGCATTTATTAAATTTAAGGAGGAGAAACATGGCAAAGGGACATCATTGCACATAATGCCCATTTAAGTGCTTATATTACAATCGGATTTAGTAAATTTTGATTGATATTAGTTCACTAAAAATTTCAAGAGCTTCTTTTAAATTGGATTACATAAAATCTAATTAAAATAATTTGTTTCATTTATATTATGTGCAATCGGATTTATTAAATTTTTATTATTATCAAATAACTAAGAATTTCGAGGCCTTCCTTTAAATTCAATTTGAAAAATCTAATTAAAAATTATTTATTTAATTTATTTTTTGTAATGAATGTGGAATAATATGCACTACCAAATGGTGTAACTTCCGTTATATGATTCTAAGTACTTTGAAAAATCAATTTCAAGGTTTCAATAAATATATTTAAGAGAGCCACTTCGGTCTGTTCATTGTTGAGATTGAACAGAAGCACGTTCAGGTAGGCTTCACATATAGTAGGTTACTCTTCAAGCAATTGTTTGAGAGCCGATTGCCTTTTCGGGGAAACTAACCTCCTTGAAACAAATTGGCATCCAACTCCCAAGTCGTGTCACGTTTTTTGGACCTTCAAGGAATTAGTTACAAATTATTGGAACGCAATGGTCACTACAAGCCATATTGATCATTCATTTTTATATAAATATGACATCTATATTTCAAATTAGGTTTTTTGTTTTGTTTACTTTAGGTGGTTTTGACATGCTGAGAATCTAAGATCTTCCAAACTGTGTGTTTCCCGGTCATGTACTTGGTACAAGTAGAAAGCTCTCTACAAAAGGGGGGCATGCTCTTAGTTTTATTGTGTTTGGACACATGGTGTGAAAGTTATGTATTTTTTTTGTTATTTTGGCCATCATAAATTGACTTACCCCTAAAATTCCAAGGCCTTTTTTCCATCAAAAAACACTCAAAATGGCCATTTCTAAAGCAAAGACCCAAAAAAAAATTTAAATGTTTTTTTGGCGTATCTAACTGTAGGATCTTGTACTAGATTTGCATAAAAAAATTAAAAATGTGTGGAAGAAATTTCACAAACTTTGGCTGTATAGATTGCAAGATATGTATGTTTAAAGTGAAAGAAACAAGTTTATTTTGCAGTTTGCTCAACTACATTTTTTGGCTTGCAACCTTTATAACTTATGATTATTTCTCTATTGATTTTGAACTTATTTTTTTATGTGATAAAAAATTGAGTTGAGAATCTAGGATAAAAAATTCAACAAAAATACATTTAATTTTCACTCATTAAAAAATTGTTAAGTACAAGTAGGTTCAAGATTGAAGGAAAATTTAAATTGTTAATAGCTCTAAGATGGAACTGAAATACACTAATCTTAATGGTAAGATTGTTCTAGCAAGTGATCTTAACCTTGTGAAGCTTTTTTTAAATTGTGAAAATTGAGGTAAAAAATGAATGATCAATATGGCTTGTAGTAACCATTGCGTTCCAATAATTTGTAACTAATTCCGTGAAGGTCCAAAAAACGTGACACGACTTGGGAGTTGGATGCCAATTTGTTTCAAGGAGGTTAGCTTCCCCGAAAAGGCAATCGGCTCTCAAACAATTGCTTGAAGAGCAACCTACTATATGTGAAGCCTACCTGAACATGCTTCTATTCAATCTCAACAATGAATAGACCGAAGTGGCTCTCTTAAATATATTTATTGAAACCTTGAAATTGATTTTYCAAAGTACTTAGAATCATATAACGGAAGTTACACCATTTGGTAGTGCATGTTATTCCATATTCATTACAAAAAATTAATTAAATAAATAATTTTTAATTAGATTTTTCAAATTGAATTTAAAGGAAGGCCTCGAAATTCTTAGTTATTTGATAATAATAAAAATTTAATAAATCCGATTGCACATAATATAAATGAAACAAATTATTTTAATTAGATTTTATGTAATCCAATTTAAAAGAAGCTCTTGAAATTTTTAGTGAACTAATATCAATCAAAATTTACTAAATCCGATTGTAATATAAGCACTTAAATGGGCATTATGTGCAATGATGTCCCTTTGCCATGTTTCTCCTCCTTAAATTTAATAAATGCGATTGTAATGCGATTTAATAATTTTAGATGGCAAACTCTAGAGATGGAAAACTTGGGCAGCCCTCATAGAAAGCTTCTAGGCAACGCTGACAGCAAGATAGCACCCCGAGCTTCCATCCCGACCCTCCAATTCTTCCGCATGCCCTCCAGCCCATCTCACCAGAGGTTAGCGCCTACACGGGCCAGCTTCCGGTGGGAGTTAGTCACTTGGGTACATCCTCCACTCCACATCGACCAAATACTTTTATATTTCTATGATTATATATTTATATAGAGTATGCTAAACTACTCATATGAATGTCGAAAGTGTTCATTTGGGATAGGTCAACTGTGAGTAGTATTAAATCGATTGATGATGTGGCAAATCCACCCCGATGATTGTCGCCTTCTAGGCAAAGTTGTTGCAAGTAGGACTCAAATAGGCCGGCAAAGTCAATGTAGCTTAACTTGGTTATGTTTCTTATTTCTTGGTGCAACTTGTAGTATTCCTCTGACATGCAACCCTTATTGATGGTTTAAGCTATCTTACCAACCGCGTATCCCTCTGATACGCGTGATAAATTTGTGATGATTTTCACATCCACATCTCTCTTTTGCAAATATGCAATATTTAGGGCCACCCATTACCTCCTTCTTAAAGCTTCATTCATCTCACTTGTGGATGTGAATGTATACAACGATTTCATTGGTTCCACGGTTAAGGTAGACATGCCCTAATCACACAGTCCAATGTACACAAGTAACTCCTCTTCACAAAAAAGAAACATGATGTTGTCTGCAGAAATATCGTTGTGCAGATGTCCAGCAGTGTGCATATCATGCATAATATACAGCAACACCCAAGCAAGCTCCAAGATCTTCTTCCTAAATCGAGCAAGATGGTAAGCTGCAACAACTTTGCTATCCGATATGTTTTTGTCATAACTTATCCGAATGGATATGTTTTCAAGAGAATCATTAATTATCCATGTTCAGCATATGCCACAGTGTTCCGCCGTTTCACCAAAACGAGTATCGTTCACTGTTCCTTGCATGTACTACGAAAAACTGTATCACTCCATCATGTAGAATCCGCACTGCCATAAACTCGTTCTGATGTTCCAACTTAGCAAGTTGAAGCTGTGTACGGTGTTGGTTGGATAACTTTGCGGCAAACTCCCTTAACGTACCTATCCCAAGACATCTTTTGATTCGAACCCTTTAAATTGTTGCACATCTGCCTTTCATGATTTCATCATTTTAGAGAATCACTCGGGCCGTCTCTGGAAGCGCTATGAGATGGCATCTGCCCCTATTCAATTTGGCAACTTCTTCCTTGCTAATCCACCAATCCATGGACCCTCGCTAGTTATGCTTCTTCGCAAAAGCTTTACACTGAACAACAAACAAGTCAACTTTCAGAATGAGTTCTTGAAAAGCTTCGTCATTTGCATGGTTCACATTGCCATATTTTGTTAAAATCACATTCGCATTCCACAATGCGTTGTGCACCCTATTCTCCAAAATCTTGTTGAAGCCCCTTTTTTCTGTTTCATGATGCCATTCTAGAACATGCAAAGCATCCAACATCTTTTGCGCTATGTCCGTCTTGAATATTTCCAAATACTCTTCTTGGTACCTTACATACTTGTTATTGAGCGACACCGTGATTTTGGCCTCGTAAAATTTGACAATGCATTTAATGAGAAATGCTTTGCATGCATCAGAGAAAATTTCCCTAGCCGTGTCAATACTTAGCCCACCACTTGTTTCTCCTTCGCAACCTTCTTTGCTCTTGGCATTGTGTTAAATTCTTCATAGCAATTACTAATGACGATGATGCAATGATAAGTTTGTAACACTCTACAGCCAAATTATAGGATTTAGGGTTTAATGTGAAATTGTTAACTTAGCCTTTTTGAGAGTCCAAGTATTTCCAACACTCACACAATATTCTATAAATTTTCAAAGTTGAAAATATAGGAGTCCATATATATGCCACTTGACTCCTATTAACCTTTAATAAATGCTTTTTAACCCCTAAATGCCCAAGGCACCCAAATGTGGTGTCAACAAGACTTTGAAGTTGAAGAAAACTTAACTAAGTTGCTGTTTTTAGTAGTTTGTATTTTTGGTAGATGCCTATAAAATTCTAGCTTTAGAATCAAAAACCCGATCTGAAAAATAAATTACTATGATTTTTCTACTCAAGATTTATGCAAGGGTACCTTGTGTAATCTTGACTTTTCCTAGTGTTGAGGGCTCTTGGAAATGAGCCTCAAATACACTAGATCTTGGAGACAAAATCGCATAAGAACTTCCTTTAAAAAAAGTGTAGAGTAGATTTTGAGAAGCTATAAATTGATTGGGATTGTACATACTGGGCATTATAACCTCATATATTTTGGTTGTCAAACTTTATAGATTTACCATGCAAAAAGTGGATTGAAAGTTTTTTGTAGTTTTGACACCCTCTTGCTTAAACATCATAATCTTTCAACTCATAAGTGATATAGTTGTGTTTTCTTTTCCAATGTAATCTCTAACATGTCTAGTTTAAATATGTACAATTCCAATTCAAATAAATTGAAACAATTTATCAAAATTTTTTTTTTTGTTCAACTTGGAGCAAATTTCTAGAAGCTGAAAACAAGCCTTGGTCATATAGTTGTTAAGGCCATATTACCACATACCTTCAAAGTTGGCCAAAATACTTAGGAGGACTAGAGCAACTTTTATTTGTTTTTATTTGTTTTTGAATGTATCATGAAATCTTCTAGTTTTTATTGAATGCCAATAATTTTATTTATTTATTTAATATATTGAATTTGTAAATTTGAATTGGATAACACTAAAATAAATAACATAATTCAATGGAAAAGTGTATGGCTCAGTGTGTGTGCTGTCTTTTTGAGTGCATAGTGAATATATTTATTTCATATATACTCTTGTCCGTATCCGTATCTGTAGTATTTGTTTTCAAATCAATATTTTTGATTTTCCAAGATCAACGGCAATCAGAAGGGGGGGGTAAAAATATCTGACGGCTCTCATTTTTTTAGGGGGATTGTTTAATTTTCCAAGAATGATAGGTTCGTATTTTTTTAGTGGATAGGGATAGTGTAACTACATGAGAAGTTTTTAAATTGGTAGTCAAGTTTGTGATTCATTGAAAGAGAAGAAAGCTGACAWTGTTGATATTAATTATCACATTATTGTTTAAGAAGAGGTTCAATTTTTTGGTGGAGTTTGCAATTGTGGTGGCAAAATATTTGGGAGTCAATTTCAAGAGAATCCTTTACAAGAATGGGCATATTGTCATTTTTCATGAATATTTTGGACTAGAACATTCTTTGAGGTGGCAACCATTCCATTGGTTGGTTGAAATTTTGGATCTATGATGTCTAAATGGAACCACATATTATGAGCTTTTAACCAATCTAAAGTCCTAGACCGCATTTTTTGGCAACATAGCAATTTTTGGCAGCTCAGTATAAAACTATAAATGGAATTTTTTTTTCTTTGAAATTTTCACACAACATTTGCCCAAAGAGAAGCTTTAGGGACCAAGAATTTTCTTAACTTTTAACTGCATGGTTAAAAAATTATCGTGTAATATGTATTTTTCATTATTTGGTAGGGAGCCTAGGTAGCCAAACAATTTTTTTTAAAAAGATTTTCTAGAATAAAAATTTGAAATTGGTTATATATATATATATATATATATATATATATATATATATACATGAAAAGCTTTGAATCAATCCATTTTAATTAATGAGATAAAAGTTATGAGGAGTTTTAGTTTGCAAGTAGTTATGAAATCTCTATTCTAGGATAAACTTTGAAGTTCTTTATTTAACTCAATTTTCAATGTTCTTCAAAAAAACAAATATGAGGATGTAGATTGTTGATTACAACATTACAACCATTGGGATTGGCATTTTTCAATTTCATAAATAAATTCTTAACAATTTAGTATTTTAAATCATTATCTACTTCTTTCTACTTAGTACTATTTTTTTCCTATATGTTGTACAATTCCAAATGATATAAGAATTTTCACGCATCTTGGAATTTTTCCATACAAATGTGACATTGTGAAGTGCAACTGCCTATTTTTTTGCACAGCCAAAAAAAGAAATTTTGTCAATTCAAACGCTAATATCTTGCAATCTACATGGTGAAAATTTCTAAAATTTTTTCCACATCTTTTCAAACCAGCTCACTACAAGATTCTACGGTTTCATGCATCCAAAAGTTTTTTTTTTTCTAAAATTTGGTACTTGTACTAGAAATGGTAGTTTGGAAGCATTTTTGGTGAAAACATGGTCAAAACCTTCAGGCTTAACATGCATAATAGTATTATACAACTCCTTTCAAAAACATTCACAAGATAGACAATGGCTATGACAATGACCTTAAAAGATAGGCCACCACTTTGTGAAAAGCCCCCCTGCCATGAAAGAACATGAGCCATTGGATCTCAAAATAATTACCCCCCCTCGGTGTTGTTCACGGTGCACAGAAAATGGCTGCGAATGGAGCTCATTCTCAGCCATTGATTGGATTTGAAAATAAAAGACGCACTTGGGAGCCGCCAAAGATGCGCCGTTGAGGAAAGGTCAACACTACTCATATGGGTTCCATAGGGTTTGGCACCCGTTTGGTGAAGTTTAGGTGGTGTGCATTCTAAGTAATTGCCTGCACCAAAATCCGTTGTGTTGGACTTTAGTGTGTCAACTTCAACGTTGTAAGGATTCAAGTTCTATGGCCTTATACAATGAAGATGGTTGTGCMTYTTTKTTAAGAGGGGAAGGGGGAAGAATTACCAAATGAAATGCGCTTGGTGAGTAGAAGGTATTTGTTAGGTTYTGKTTTTT
>VACF01002478.1:177265-243325 GCA_006891605.1 Pleurozium schreberi | reverse complement strand
TYCMASYYMAMMARKTKGGRRSSGTGGTGCACRAGAGAGGTATCGGAGAGWGWATGGAAYTGAAATCTTTCACAATCTTGTTTGGCRAKTGTGGAARGGTCCTYRRCAARGCGTGGATTTTGGACCTCATTGACAATGGCMAAGAGGTTCAAATCCTTTTTTTGCTCCCATTGTGCTCTTTTTGTTCAAATTGGTTGATGAGGTTTCAGATTAGGACAAGTTCGGAAGACGTTGGCAACTCCATAATTAGAGTCCCTATCCGCAGTTGTTCTCTGCTCTTCCTTTTTGTCAAATCTCTTTCTTTATGTAGTCTTGGTCTTGAGTAGGGATTAGGGGCGTGCAATCCATGTCATAGATCTTAAAAAGAGAAATTCCAAAAGGGAAAAGAGTCAATCAACATTGAAGATTGTCAAATCCCTAGCACTGCACCAAAACTAATTGTTGGTGCTCAAAGTGTTGCACAAACTTTTACTAGAAATCAAAAGGCAATATAAAAGACAATTGAGGGAAAAATTGCCCTTGCAATAAAAATTGTCTTGCAATAAAGACTCTCTTGAGAAAAACTCCCAGAACACGGGCTCTAGCACAACCAAAAGAGGTCGACGTCAATGTCACAATTCTTGTTGGAAGTGCTGACATGTCCATTGCGCTTTTTGGAAAGGTTGAAGAATTCAATGTAAAAGAATGCATCTCAAGACTTTGTTTGATTGAAAGAGGTGGAGTTTTTTGCCAGTTGCACATGCAAATGGTATGTAGACTTTTGATTTCTTTGGCGGCCATGGTAAGCAAACACAATACAATGGGAAGATGCTAAGAAAGGCCCTACGGGTCATTACATTCTCACCAAAGCACTCCATAATACTGGCACTACAAAAAAACTGCATTTTAGGTGACAACTCCTATTTTTTTAAACAAATTTTAGGTGACGTCCAACGCATCAACTCCATTTTTTATGTGAACAAAAGCGTCCAACGTAACATCAATGTCCAAACAACAACATGGAGTTGTTGCATCAGATGTCTTTTAAAATCTGTTTTAAAAAATCAGGCTTGTCACTTGAAAAGCTGTTTCTTATAGTGCTAATTCTACACTTATTGGAATACTTGGCCATTGTATCAAAGACAAAGGCTTGGATCACTTTCAATAAGTTCAAAAAAATGCAACATCTGCACAATTGAAGGAGTTGAGGAGTACATTAAGCACGGTACTCCTTTCGCCATAACTGAATTGTCCTAACTCACATGAATCTTATTGAGAGAGCTGCACCATATTGTAGATACAAAATGCAGAAACAACTTGGAAGTACTCTTTTTGGCATTTTCTTGCCAATGCTATGATCTGGACAGTATATTCCCTTTGCTTCATGGATTCTATCTATTTGTCAAACATTAGATGAGAAACAAGGCCTCTAGAGGGCCGTTTCGGGCCTGTTCCTCTTGCTGTTCTCAATGCAGTGATGGAACGGCTGGCTACTGTCATATTTTCTTAGAGCACACAAAATCGGTTCTTGCTTAGTTGACTTAGGCTGGCAACGGCTTGCCATGGAATTAAAAGAGGCACAAGAAGGTATTGCTTACGATTATGTGATTCCAAGAAATGTTGTAAAACCACTTTAGCTTCTCCGTAACCATTTTCTTCGTATGAGAATTTCTAAGTGTTTGTTTTCGATCTCATTGTTTGTCGTTTCCAGAATGTATTTATGTGTTTTCCTTATTAATGTAATTTTATTCGTACAGATGATGTTCCAGTACACTTGTAGCATAACCCAAAGAATGTCGTAGTCATCGATGATACACAAGAAGCTGCTACTTCAAATATAGACATACTTGAAACGAACGGTGATGAAGGACTTGAAATGGTGGCTCCACCCATGCACATTTCGGTGGTATTTGGAGAACATAACTTGGATAATGATTTTACAATCATGGAATTTCCAGCAAGGCACTTGGCAAAGTAATTTTAACCCTCTCTGATTTTGAAATGCACATTTTCTACTTTTTGGGCTCTAACAAAAATTTCAGGTGTTTCCCTTTATCAATATTACAATCTCAAATTTTGTCTTTTGTAGCTGTATTAAGAGCAAATGGGGTGTTGCCACATGGCCCCCCTTCAAAAATTCCATTTTGAAAAGGGTTGAGAATTTTTTTTGCATGCATTTGGTTATGCAATGTCCTCAAAAAGGGCAGTAACTAGTAACTCCCATTCCAGTTCCTAGTAGGCAAATCAAGGGCGAATTCAAAATCTCCTTCAAGTGGGGCATGGGGCTTGTTCAAGGTTAGTGTGGTCATAGCATGTAAAATTGATCAATGAATGTTCAATGTATGCATCTCCCTAGACATCCTTCATGAAAACGATTTGACATACGAATGAACATTTCATAGAATTTTTTATAAAATGAAAAAATTTCCTCTCTTCGAAGCACCTCCCTCATGAATAAGGATTTCAATCTCAACCACCAATGTCATGTAGTCAATTTAAAATTATGTAAGCACCATACTGCCATCCAATACAAGTTGTAAAAGCAAACAAGTTGTCTTCCATTTGGACTAGCTACTCACCTACCCTTTTTCACATTTCTCAAATTTGGTGAAATCCAGGTGGTTTCAAATTTCATACGTGGGTTAGGAATAAGCTTGATATTAGACCACCAACCTTGAAAATGTCTTCCTCAAATATCCCAACACTTGGCACACTACCATGCACGGTACCACACTTTTCAAACATGTCAAACATGCAAAATCAAAAAGTCATGGTCAATTTTTGAAGACCCGCAGTCCGTCGCATTAAACGAAGAGGTCAGCGGGACCACATCTGTAACAATGAGAAAGAGACAGGGCTCCCGACKCTTGCTGGAAGCCTCTCTTGTATTCACACTGATCAATGAGTCCTTGTCCTTGAACCCTCACCACCTGCACGGCTTTAGTTTGCAAGCTCTTCCTTCCCAAAACTTGGAAACTCGAGGGAATCATTTTCTATTATGGTTTGTGTGAAGGCAAGTTTTGGGTTGCACTTTTGAATTCCACCATTTCTAAATTTGTTCCTGGTCCTACACGATCTTGATCAGTCGCGCTTCATAGCCGGAGTTCATCCTTCAATTCACCATGCAGACGTACGAAGTATCCAATTAGCTAGCTAACTAGGAGTCGGCGATTTGTGTATGCATGATTATCAATTATGGACAGGTGCTGTCGATTCGTCTAATTGCTTCCAATTCTCTCGATCACCAGCTAATTAATTAGGCAACATTTCTTGTCGAGTGATTTGCGAGTGACAGAGCAATTTGCATGTAAGTATGCAGGTTACTCAATTGGGTTTCTGTGAAATTCTTAGTGCAGCTTTAGTTTCATGGAGTTTTGTGCATGACGGCCGATTCCGCAGCCTCAAACGACGTGCAGTCTATACGTGCTTCCATGTCCGGCAGCGGTGCTAGCTAGCTTGCTGCCATTGGAAAGTTTCAAAAGTTTGAAGACGGGGGGAAGTGCAAAGCAATCTTTGGAAGCAGGAAAGTTCCAAAGATTTTCAAAAGCACTGTGCGTCCGTACGARCCCAGGGGGGTCGTCGTGCTTGCTGATTGAAATCTACAGTATACAATAGAGAGGTTGAATGTTAATTAATTTGTCTTGCGGTGCTTTCATGTTGTCAGCTGCGGCATGCACTGGTCGAACAACAGGATGAAATACTACCGGTACTCATACTCCATGGCTTGGCGGCACCCGTCTGAGGGCGTCATGACGCCCCTGATGCGCACAATTCTGGTCATGGGCGTCGTCGCCATGTGGTGCCTCGTCCAGTTTCGTTGGGGTCTATCAAGCTCCGAACCGACCTTGCATCCCCCATCCTCAAGCAGATCGATTCGATCTTCGAGCCTTGACAACACAGAACAGGAAGAGATTCCCAGAGAGGAGTATTCCTACACGACAGATGAGCGTCTGCTGCAAGACGCGTTCGAAACCGCGAGACGAGTGCCAGCGTCTGCGGTGGAGAATCCCAAGATTGCRTTTTTATTCCTGGTCCGCGGCGAAATCCCCTTCGAGTCTCTGTGGCGCCGCTTCTTCGCCGGACACGAGCATCGATACTCGCTCTATGTGCACACGGCCCCGAATTTCACGTTCCCTCAGTCGTCATTCTTCTTCGGGAAGCAGGTCCCCAGTCACGCCGTGGAGCGTCTGTCACGCAGCTTGGCGGACGCGGTGCGTCGACTGCTGGCCATGGCGCTCGTGGATGGGACAAATCACAACACTTGGTTTGTGAACTTGTGCGAGGCGACGGTTCCGTTGCGGAGCTTTGACGACACGTACAATTATCTCACGCGCAGTCGCCATAGCTTTGTACAATCGTTTCAACCCATCACCAAGTACTGGGGCGCGGTGCCCCACTTCAGCCACGACGAGCTTCGCAAGGGCGAGGTGTGGATGGCACTGCGGCGGCGACATGCGGTCACGATTGTGGCCGATCGCGCGATCTACGCCGTGTTTGGGGAGCAGTGTCGCAAGAATTGCCACTTCGACGAGCGCTACTTCCAGACGCTGCTGCATTTGAAGGATCCTGCTGGGTTGGCCAATCGGACCACCATGTTTGTGGATTGGAGCGGGAAGAAAGTGTCCTCACCTCGCTCGTTCGATGCGCGGACGACGAACGCAAGCCTGTTGGACGAGATAGTGGAAATGACGGAGGATTCGATATATGGACAGCACTACAACACTGCGTTTCAGAAATTCGGGACCGTGCAGTGCGCCTATAATGACGTTGCTGGAGCGCCCTGTTTTCTGTTTGCGAGAAAGTTCCAACCTAGTGCGTTGGACGCAGCTATGGAGTGGTTCTCGACTTCGCAGGAATCTCAAGTGCATGGAATGCGGCTCAAGTAGAATTGGGCCACAATGGTCTTGAACTGCGGTTGAGCTGGGTAGCAGTGGTTGCTCGCTGGCTGCTTCAATTTTGCTGAAACCCGACATTGAAATTCTTATGTAAATTCTAGGTTTTATGTTCCAACTCTATCAGGACTGCACTTACAAATACTTGAATGACTACTATGTATGGTGCAAATTCGATGGACACCGCCGGCATTACTTTCTAGCACGGAAATTCTTTAATGATTAGGGCATTATGTTGAGTTGTGTACGATCTTTATTGGAATTTCAGCGCTCGAGGTTCAAAGTCGTTTAGGAGGCAGAATGCTCGATGCTGAGTGCTTCCAGAAATGAAATGGGAAGACCAACAGTGGGGGACAAATATGTTGGATGCTTGCATATCTCATATCTTCTCAAACAATTAATTAGACGCATATGAGTCCTACGGCAGCGTAAAAATGAGTCTCCAATTACAAGCATAAGATCCAATTTTCATCCTGAAACTCTTATGCGCAACCTTGAGGTGAGTGACAACTTTGCACATTATTTAGAAGAGTTGTTGCGGGATACCAATGCCCACATTGCAAGTTCTGTTTCATGATGAGAACCACAAACAATGGAATTAGCTGCAAGGAAATCCACAGTAATCTGCGTGTCAGGAAAATGAAAGTGCCCATGGGACGCTGCACTCTTCATGAAGCCGTTACACCCGGTCATTTCATCRGTTGAAGACGTTCATGACTGAAGTTATTAAAAATATGCATAGAAAATACTTCATGGCAATAACAGACATTAAAAAACAGAGCTTCAACTCAAAAGCTATCATTACTACGGAAACCACTTACTTTTGCTCCCAGATTTTTCTTTAGTTCACAAATTTTTGTGGTCGAATCCTTCCTGGAGTCAAAAGTGATGTGTTGTTGTGCCAAGTACTCTGTTTAGATCTGGTTTAGATCTGAGGTTTGATTTTGGACTGGACTTTGAACCAATTCTACTGAGATGCTCGTCTGTGTGCAAGAACAACCACACCACCATTCTTAACAGTGTACATCCAGTTTACACAAGATATCATTGCAATTTCAGATCTGTGTGAATTCGAATATTCAAAAGAGCTCAAATATTCAAACGCCAAAAATCACATCCTCCATATACGCATTGACCTTCCGTAKTAATGACCATGATCCCATAAGCTAGGTACATTATGATACAATCATCAAGTTGATAGTCTTCCAAAAGAATTGGTTGTAAGCAAATGAATGTGCCTCATAATTTACAAGAATCAGCAGAGGATTGATCGTCGCACCCTCAGCAACTAAGTAACACTAAGAGCTCGAGCGTCACTAATCTCTTCTCCCTGTAATTACAGAACAGAGCAGAAGAGATGCTCTACTTGAGGACAGTAATGGAAATGGGGCTTTGGACCACGTGCCTGCCATCGGACCACACCAGAAATGCAAACTCCGTTAAGGAGAAATTCCCCAAAGCGGCATCCGGAGCATTCACCGTCGTCACCCRCAGCGTGAAGCTCTTCGTCTCATTCTTCGCCGCGAACGTCAAGAAGCTGGGATCCACGGTGACGTTGGCAAACAAACCGGGCGGGGCGACAATGGTGGCCTCGTAAGTGGCATTGCCACTCCCCACGTTCTTCACGGTCCTCGTCATGTTAATCGAGACCGGAATTAGCGACGGTGGTTGCTTGAACACGGCCGAGAACGAAGGGTAGTTCAGATTTTCCACGGGGACTGGGATTGTCGGACAAGTGACATTCTCTCCGCTGAAGATTCTGATGTTTTGGGAGGTGTAATTCGAATTCGACGCGCAGAGRAAGTTCACGTAATCCTGGAAGCCCATGTCATACACCAGCCCGGGATGCAATGCTCTCTCCGGCTTGATGTGTCCCGAACCAAACTCCCAGGGCGTGCCCGAGGACAGCGTCGCGGAGTCGGTGATCGTCCCGTTGGCGTTGTTAAGGGCGCTCGCCGTGGTCATCATGGCGGATTTGATCGCGGACGGGCTCCAGTCCGGGTGTGCGGATTTCAGTAACGCACCCACGCCCGCAACGTGCGGACACGACATCGAGGTTCCGGAAATCATGTTGAAGTTCACTATCCTGGCGTCAAAATCCAGCCCCGTCGGCCCGACGTGACCCGTCCACGCCGCGAGGATGTTCACTCCGGGAGCGGTGATGTCGGGTTTCAAGACTTCGGGCGACAGAATGTTGGGTCCCCGGGAGGAGAATTCGGCCGTGGCAGGGGCAGGTTTCACCCCTAAATGCGTCCCGAAGAACTTGAATTTCGCCACGGGTGCGGCCGCGGCGGCGGCGGTCGTATTCATGTAGGCTGCGAGCGCGATGCCCTCTCGGTAACCCACATGCAAAGCCGGCAARAAATGGGCATCRGGTGACGTATCTTCGCCRTACGCGACGGTGTTCACGAGAACCATGCCCGCACCGCCGGCAGCCGCCACCGCGACTCCTTTCTCCACGCGCAGATTGATTCCGCGCATGCACACCACGATCTTCCCCTTCACCATCGTCGCGTTCAGTGAATCCGCCAAGCAGACGGCCGACGCGGTGACATTCGACGCGGCCGCGTCGCTTCCGTAGATGAGCGCAGTCGGGGAGACCGTGACGGAGCCTTTGCCTTTGTACCACAACGACGCGCCCGTGATGTTCACCCCATCGCCAAGCTCCAGTGTGCCGCCAGGGAAGGACCGGTCCAACGTACTCGCGGCGACGGTCATGATCCACGGGGCGACATTGGTGACCGTCCCATGGTCAGGACCCTCGTTCCCACCCGAGCACGACACAAAAACACCCCTTTTCAATGCCCCGAAGGCGCCAATCGCAATGCTGTCCACGTCGTAAGGAACGACGCTGCCGCCGACGGAAAGAGAGATCACGTCCACTCCATCCGCCACCGCCTGATCAAACCCGGCAAGAATGTCAGAATCATAGCACCCAGAGATCCAACAAATTTTGTACATTGCAATGCGCGCCTTCGGTGCCATGCCCCTGGCGRTCCCMTTTGCGAGCCCATTCAAATTCGCSCCGTGGACGACGCTGCCAGCGACCGTGGAGGACGTGTGCGTGCCATGCCCTTCAGTATCCCGCGGAGACCTCCACTCCAGCGTCTCATTCATGGGGCCATTGTCGTGCTCATACCCGGCTGAGAAGTAGCGCGCACCGATCAGTTTCTTATTACAATTCGACGTGTTCCAGTCTCTCCCCGTCTGGCAAATCCCTTTCCACCGCTCTGGAACAGGCCCCAATCCCTCGTCACTGAAGCTCTCTCTCTCMGGCCATATCCCGGTGTCCAAAACGCCAATTATCACGTCGTCTCCGAATTGACCCTGCGGCCACAGCCCCTTCAAGTTATTTAAACCCAGAAACTCCGGCGATCGCGTTGTGTGAAGCGAGCGGACAGCGTCAGGGTACACTCCCAGCACTCCGTTTAATTTACTTAGTAATGACGCTTCCCGAGGTGTTAGGCGAGCTGAAAATCCGCTCACCACGGTCTCGTAAATGTGGATTGGAACGGATGCTGTCCGGGATGGTGAGTCCTCGGTTGCTGAATCTATGGTAGTGCGTCGCTGCACCGACYGCAGAATCTGGCTGTACCTGGCATGTGCCGTTCCTAAAGTTGACATTGTGTCAGTTGGGGTGAGCCTCTCCATATGAATGATGTATGTCCGGGATTGTTCGTGGGCGCGTCCCAATTCTCTGTGATTCAAGTTCATTTGCAAWGGAACGGTGGAAGCCTGTCCAGCTAATAGTGTCCAAATTCCGAAGAGAACCAATAGCCCCGTTATCTTCCTCATTTTGGGCTCTMGAAACTGAAAGAGAGAGTGCAATTTRAACATTCAGCWCGGAGGCCAAATTGACARTGAAAGAATGGMCCCAAATTCAACTCTTCGTTCAACATTCACTGTAACAACAATCCCCCTACCTAGTGTCCTTTGAAATGTATATGCGTGTGTCAGTGATCTGCAAGTTACCCTGAAATTAAAGGAGGGCRAATATACGGTTCCCAGATTGACAAGGTAGTGTGAGCCAGTAATTGTTTAATAGCTCTCTTTGGACAGTTAATCATGCATTAACAATCGTCCAMGCTATGTCGCCGACACTGCTTTTCTCAAACCCATGATCTATCATGACTCTTCTAAATGTCTCTCTCGTTGGATAGCTAGCTAGCCCWCAGTTTACTCACAGAAGCTTTATCGACACTCGTGAATCTCGACCAAAAAACGCGGAATGGCAATATAAGACCTCAACTGCTTGGGCATCTGCTTAAAAGCAAGACGATCTCTGAATGAACTTACAATGTCGGTAAACCCCACCGATCATCCCCCAATTCAATTCAAAAGAACCTCAATTCCGTAACTCAAGTTCGCCGAGACTACGTACGGTTCCACAAATTGAAATTCACTTGGAAGCTTGTTCAGACTAAGCGTTCAGAAAATAAAGTAGCAGCAAGAAAATTTCAAAGCTCACACCAACGCTCTAGCATGAATGTTCATGGGCATCTAGTTATGCGGACGCTGGCAGGACAGATTGGCGCAGAAACTAGCTAACATACAATCACATGTGTCACAATTCAGGTGCCAAAGTTGCGGAAAGGCGCCATTGTAATGAAATTCACCGTCTAAGAATTTCATGTACATTAAATAGAAGAGTGCACAATGAAAGTCTAGCCTGTCACACTGGCGTGGAATAGAGATCTCCCGATTTCAGTCTTCTTCCACCTCGCACCTCGCTCCCAGCTCGCTTTTTATTAATAGAAACCAGAATCCAATCCTCGAGCACTACGTCTCCAGCTTCGCAACATCAGCTGGAGCATCAGCACTGACGTAATCTTCAAACTCACACTTCAACGAACCATCCCATGATCAGTTGAATCACTGTTCGTTACGTCAAATTCAGTTGCCACACTTCGACAGCCCCACCAGGTGCTTCGAATATCAAAGAACAAGATCTCACTTGGTCTCTGTCTCCTGGACCGCAGCACAGAGATTGGATTTCTTCCGTGAACGACCCGGCAAGAAATTCAAACTAGTTAAGTTTAGTTGCATGCGGACGGAGTCACGTCAGACAATATATACTACGTCTTTGAAGTCAACAGTGGAATTGAAGTTAGTGCAGGTGATGACAAGAAGTCGAGTCATGCGACGGAAGAATCGCCGAGAGCCCGCTCTCAGATTTGGGAGTTTGAGCTTTTAGGAAGAACATTTGCAWGGAAGATTCGGTTCCTGGAGCTTGGAGCTCATGTGCTTCCCGTTGCGCAAGGATTCGCRTTCATCAGCGGTGATCGAACAAACTGAAAGCAAGGGAGGCGGATACGATTGCAGGGATCCTTGTTGGCGGGGGTCCGCGTCGGCTCGTGTGAATGGGGTCCAGGAGAGCGATGATTGCGGGAAAGCATTCCGCGTCGCCTGGGTTGGAAGCAACCCTCTTCCTCAGTCGGTACTAATTTACTACAGTACACCAAATAGTGAAATTAGGTTGCCCCATACCAATTTCTTGGCATTTGATACTCATAACATTGTTAACCCCTAAAGGACCGGGGGTGTTTGAGAATATCTCTTGTTTCTAGACTAGCTCTTGTGACAAGCATAATTTCTCATTTGTGTGGAATAATTTTGATGAGCGTCACTGTTGAAATGAAAGTAGACTTGTGTATCTTTCCTATGGAAAAAAGATCAACAAAATTGCACTATTTTTGACAAAAAACCACCATTGAAAAGATTGATGAAAGATGTTCAATTAGGTTGTACTTTGTATATACGCTGAAATGAGAATGTTGAAATCGGAATGCTCAAAACTGCTTCACAAACTCTGAATTTTTTTTCCACATGTACATATCATCATTTTATTATTGCCTAATTTTTTTCAACTCATTTTGAGTTGTAGGAAAAAAGATATGAGGATGTGAAGTGACAGCCCACAATGTCTTTTCAATTCTCAAAAAATTCACCAAAAATGACACACTTGATCATTTCTCGATTCGATTGCGCCAGCAGATTCAGCATAAAAAATCCTTGAGTGTCTCCTTGTTGTTCATGAGCTGATAGTGAGGTTGGCATATCAAATTTGTTACAAATGTAGTTGCAAAAGCCATGTTGTGGTCTTTCGGTCCTTTAAGGGTTAACTGAGTATTATACCTCCCCACAGGTGGAGGTATAATCCTCCGCTATATACTTGGGGGAGGATTTTAGTTATAATACAAAGAGTTTCATTGGCTGGTCTCGGCTTGAGTAAGTAGGCTGTGAACTGAAGATGCCATGATTGGTTGCTTGGGGACCAAATTTTGAGGGAGAAAAAGGGCCCCCCCCAGTGAAGGTTAACAATGTTATGTACAGCCGGGGTGAATTGACCCCTTCGCTCGGCCACTCGATAAAATCCTGAAATTTTTTTTCTACGCATGATAGAATTTGAACTTTCTTAATTTGTATTTGCAATCAAAGGCCCCAAATTAATTACAAGGGATGTACAAGGTAAATTAATCAGGCCCAAAATAGGTGGCTTTTTATTTTACTTGCGCCTTTGTTATGACTTGGAGTCGCTAAGCGAGGGGGCTAGTCCACCT
Organism: Pleurozium schreberi; assembly: GCA_006891605.1. Taxonomy (NCBI): domain Eukaryota; kingdom Viridiplantae; phylum Streptophyta; class Bryopsida; order Hypnales; family Hylocomiaceae; genus Pleurozium; species Pleurozium schreberi. Next base: position 231,894 of record VACF01002478.1, on the reverse strand, counting down.
TAGCCTTTGATTATAAGTATTTACCATTATTGTACAAGAATACACTCCTCCATGTATACATATGATTCAAATATTTGTAGAAATATTTGCTGACTTTAGTGGTTTGTACACTATAGTAATTTTTTGAGGGTCAGGCAACCCGATTGTTAAGGCAACCTAATTCTCTATTTTGTATATAGTATTGCTAGTGCTTACTACTCTTTGTACTCTTTCATTGATGAATTCCATCCRATTTTGGTTTCAAGAACATCCATAGGTGCAATAAATTTTTGAAAATATCAAAAATTTTGTTGGCAGTGCAATTCAAAAACACTAGTATGCCTTGAGCCTTTGCCACAACCAAAACAGAAGTAAGTAATTTTCAAAATTCTTTAAACAAAAAATAACTCAAAAATTAATATTTTCACACCCTAGATCCGAACACCACAAAACAAAGCCCGTGCACCCTTGTTTGCCAAGGGCTTTCCAACGGGACCCAAATTACAACCGGGGGACACATGATTTCAGAGATCTCAATGTAACAAACAAACAAAAACAATAGCCTATCTTAACTCCTAAAGGACCAACATTCATTTTTTGACAACATAGAAATTTTGGGCAGGTATGTGTAATTGAAGATTTTCATATTTTGGGCTGAAATTTTAACAGAATGTGGGGATGAGGAATATCTTTCATATGCACAAATTTCATGACATTCGGAAATATGAGTAAAAAGTTATTGCATAATATGTTGTTTGTTTCTCAACTCGGCAGTCCGGGCAGATCTGAAAAAATAACTTTTTTAAGAAATAAAAATTTGAAATTTGTTCTTCAGATTTATATTTACTCAAAAAGATTTGAATCATTGCATTTCAGTAGTTGAGATGAAAGTTATGAGGCTTTTTAATTTGCGGGCAATTATGGAATCCCTACACCAAAAAAAACTTTGAAGTCCTATATTTTACTGAAATTTCAATATTTTTGAAAAAACTAATGCTATTGGATTTATATTGTTTATTACAACAATTCAACCATTTGGATTGGATTTTTTTTAATTTTATAACTAATTTATTAACAATTTAGTATTTTAAACCATTCTCTACTTCTTTCTACTTACTATTTTTTTCAAGTATGTTGTACAACTCCAAATGATCTGAAAATTTTCATGTTCACTATCTTACTTTTTTTTTTTTTTCTATGTAGCCAACTTGCCTTGAAGAATGAATCCAAATAAGCACAACCATTTTGGACATTTTTTCATAATGATGTGACCTTGTAAAGTGCAGCTGCTTGTTTGTTCGCAGGGCCAAAAAAAGGATTTTTGCCACTTCAAATGCTAATATCTTGCAATCTACATGGTGGAAATTTCTGAGATTTTTCCTACATATTTTCAAACTAGAGTACTACGAGATCCTATGGTTACATGTGTCAAAAAATGATATTTTTCAAAAATTTGGTACTAATACTAGAAATGGCAATTTTGAAGCATTTTTGGTGAGAACATAATCAAGGAACTTTAGGGGTTAAGGTATAGATGGATGTGCACTAATGCAAATAAGTGATTTTACAAGAGGTTTCCCACAGGGTAATTTACATTGAGTCCATGTTCCAAGAAAATCAACAGCTAGTTGAAAGCTAGCAAGTGGAATTGGGAAAATAATTTAGGGTGATTGCACAAAACACCTATATTGTTTTTTATCACATATCTTTAGCTATCTATTTTTTTGGCCATAACTTTTGCGCTCTAACTCCAAATGACTCAAAATTCATTGGCAAAGTATTCATAACTATTGTAAGCCTTATTTAATTTCTTGAAAATTTTGAAATTCTTTTGCAATCCTAAAATGGCCTCCAAAAGTAAGACATAATTGCAAATTTGGGGATTTTTTCAACATAGTAGTATCCAAAAAAAACAAATTTCGAGGTGAAATTTAGAGGGTTTGGCCTTCTAGTACACTTTTAGCTATTCTTCAAAGGATCTCTAATAGGTAGTCAATTATTTGTTGTATAGAAGTCCATACAATGACCTTTCTCGGTCTACTTTCATTTTAAAACATGGAAAAATCATTTTGGTGGTTTTTTTGGTGAATAAATTAGCCATATTTTAAAAATACGATTAAAAATTGGTTTTCTAATTTTAAATTACTCCCAAAAAAACCCTGAAAAACCAATGAGTATTGTAAACAAAACAAAATTGGTAGGTGCTTTGTGCAATCACTTGTTGCAATTTGAAAAAATTGAAAAAATAATTAGTGAAAAAATCCATAAAAGCACGGAGTATTCATTAGAATAAAAAATAGAGAAGATAAACGGACATGGTTCACTATCAATCAATCAATACCTTTACTATTGTTTGTTTGTTGTTTGTTTGTTTGTTTTGTATTGTTTGTTTGATACACTGAGATTTAACAAAGTGTGAGGTGTTAGTACTTGAAAGATCTTTGCAAGGAGGGGGCATGGACTTTATTCATGGCAATGGACCCGCGGTGTAAAACTTATTGAATTTCAAAGGTTTAGCATCATTYTCACTTWGGAAATGTTCCATAAYGTGCGTCYCATTYCAACTCCAAAATTCACAAAACTCAACAATAGTCTGAAAAAGTATTATGAATAAGTAAAGAGAGTCCGATACAGAGTTTTTAGGTGAAGTAACTCAGATAATTTTTTATTTATTTTTATTCTTCCATAACATTGTTAACCCTTGCTGGGGTTCTTTTTTGTTACCCCCAAATGCGGGAGCCCCCATGTTGAAAGTTACCATCTGCAGAGAAAATTACAGCAACTGTATAGCTAATATTAGTTTGATAGCCATCATTACCCACCCGAGAGCATGCAAACTATGTTGACTTCAAGACTGGGGAAAGGGCCAGCTCATCAAACCCGTCCTCCAACTTGATTCATTTACTTCTGGCCAGCTAACCCAGCCAATGAGCACATCCACAATATAACTGAATTCCCCCAAGGTATCTATAGTAGGTGGGAATTATACCTCCACTTGGGAGGTAGAGGTGGAGTTGGTTAACAATGTTATCTCTCTTAAAATTTGGAACCCCTTGGAAACTTGGAATCAACGCTTCAAAGAATTGGTTGGGGTGGATTTACGCCCCCTCACCTCAATGTTTGCTTTTGTTTGTGTTTATAGTTGTGACACTTTCGTTGCAAAAATAAAACCATGATGAATGGGGCAATGCCCAAGGAGGAGGGCATTTCGCTATATAAAGGGCCAACAATGAGGGCGAAGTCCAACGAGGAGGCGCTTTACATCGCTAAATGTCTGACGATAAGGGACATTGCCCAACGTAAATCACGAACAGGAAAATCGAAGTTGGATGAAACACTAGACATGAAATAGAAAAATTGGATGACAAATCCATAATGCTCGATTACGCAAGGTTTGCCCGCGTAATCGAGTATTAAGGCTGATTGCGCAGCGGAACCCTCCAAGGAAATGAATGGGCGATTTCTTGGGAGTGGTTTACGACTGACGTAACCAAACATCACCAAACGCAACGAAACAGGGGAATGGCTTTTTTTATTTTTGAAACACATGGACACATTCCATTGCAAGGGGAAAACAAACATACACAGAACCAAAGAACAAAGTTGTAGGCAAATTTTTTTATTTTATTTTTGTTAGGGGGAATGGCATTTCATCGCCTGCAAATTCAATGAAATGGAAGAACTTCTTTTTTCTCGTTTGTTGTTTGTTTTGTTTTTTGAATCACATAGACGATTTCCATTGTAAAGGGAGAAGAACTGCTTTACTGAAAAGTAATTGGATTTGGCAGTTACTACCACTTTTCAGTACATTGTATGTAAAAATATACTGAAAAGTTACGATAAAATGCCAATTCTAAAAATTTGGTACACATGGCATGTCCTCATAGCCCCCAAAATTCTAAATTTCAAAATTAAAATTTTTAGGTATTCATACCCCTCCCCCCCCTCCTTCTTGTAATTTTCAGAAACCAAACCATTAACAAACAATATGGGACAATGCATCTTGTACCCGTATCTATACCCATACATGTATCCAATGCTCGTATTTGTACTCATATATGTACCGTATCTATATCCATATCTATATGCGTATCCGTATCCAATGCTCGAATCTACCTCGTATTTGTATCCATATCTATATCAGTATCTATATCCGATATTTGTATTTGTATCAATATCCGTATTCACTTTTAAATCAATGGCTTGTAAATTTTTTGAGAGAGAGGGGCTAATTGATTGACCAAGGGTGGTACGTCACTTTTCAATACATTGTATCACCGATGGAAAGGGAGGAATTAAGCTAAGTTTCATCACCTAATTAATTCAACTAAGTAAACTAAAAGGTCAAGTAAAATAAAAAGCCCCCTATTAGAGACTTGATCAATTTACCTTGCACATCCCTCATGATTAATTTGGGGCCTCTTATTGCAAATATAAAATCAAAATTTGCAAATTCTATCATGCATGGAAAATAAAAAAAATTAGGGTTTTCTCGAATGGCCAAGCGAGGGGTCATTTCACCCCGGCCAACAGAAAGAGGCATGGACTCATTGGAAAAATCCATGGCTAGTTCAAAGTTAGCTTAGTTGGAGGTATTGGGGAAAAATCCGGTTGCAATTTGAAAACATTGGCAAAACATTGGTTAAAAAATCCATGAAATTTGTATTCTAAGCAAAAAATACAAAAAATAACCAAACACAGTGCTTGAAAATATGGTTCGAATTGGGAGTTGAAGGAAATTAGCTGGTAAAACTAAAAAGCTTCCCGAACACTGTACAGTCAGTGTTCAAGGACTAATTTGCTCAACATGTCTACTTGTCTAGTGGGCCACTCCTTGCTTACCTGGAGGTCTACTTTGGCTCTGCGTTGCCTAAGAGTCGGTTGCCATTAGGCAACCGGAGGTCCGGCAACTGGTTGGAAGCCAAATGGAAGGTCCTAGAAGGAGGTTTGCTTTCCATTAGGCCACTGGAGGTCAGCTCCTGGACCATGAGAACCGGGACCAACTGTGATTTTCAAGAGACTGTAGCTCAATGCATAAAATCTTTTAACTTTTTTTGGGTGGGTGGGTAGGTCCGGGGTGAATTGGCCCCTTGCTTGGCCCCTTGGTAAATCAGAAGAGTTTTTTAATTTTCCACGCATCATAGAATTTGCAAGTTCTGAAATCATATTTGCAATCAGAGGCCTCAAATTAATCATGAGGGATGTACAAGGTACATTAATTGGGCCCAAAACAGGGGACTTTTATTTTATTTGCACCCTTGGAGAAAACCCACCAAGGGGAGAATCTTTACTGAAAACGCCCAGAGGCAGGGTTACATGCCTGAAGGCAAGGGCGCCCGAAGGCAAGAACACCCAAAGGCAAGAACACCCGAGGGCAAGGGAGCGAGGAGGACAAACACCAGAGGCGGGGGGAATGAGTAAAGTCCGTCGCCAGACGGCCGAGAGCACCCGAAGGCAGAAGAGGAGTAGGTGACAAAAAGAGACACCTACGAAGGCAGGCGGGAGAGAGCCGAGAAACGCAAGCAGGCACCAAATGAGGCGGGAGTGAAGCAAGACCCCGGGAGTTCAAAAAGAGGCGGGGGGGAGTGGCGAGACAGGAAGGAGTAAGAGGGGGGAGCGTCGCTATTCACACCCTAAATTGCGGTAGATGGACCTGAAGGCCTCCTGCATGTCGAGGTCGATGGCGGGGGAGCAATCTTGCGAATCTTGAATGTCGCCTGGAAGGATGTCGAGGTCGATGGCGGGGGAGCAATCTTGCGAATCTTGAATGTCGCCTGGAAGGATGTCGAGGGTCCTGCATGTTCATGGTAGGTTTTCTTCCGAATCCAGCGTTCTCAGTTCTATCGAGGTTGAACGGCGTCATCTCATCACTGTGAAAGGTTGTGTTGTCGACTTTTGGAGGCGCGTGCTGTTTGAAAAATGGTTTGTGGTGTGTCATCGGAGGGTTCGTGAGAAGGGAGGTGACGGACGATTCAATTCGGGAAAACGCCAATAGGTAAATGCTCATAGGGACGTCATTTTCATACGGACTGTCCATTTCTCCGTAAATTTTCCATGTTCTGCAAATGTCTTCGTTATTTTGGAAAGGCTCTATTACGTATGTCATTGTCGATTTCTTGATTTCTCCTCTGTGTACACCTATTATTCTACGAAATGCTAAATCCAATTTCCTTGAGGTCTTCAGGGTAGGTGAAGTTTCAACGGAGGTAGTGCTGTTTTCAAAGATTTTCAAATTCAATCAATCTGCTACTCCAAGGCAACGCCCATTGTGCGGTACGACTCCGTCATTCCCTAGGATTTAAGGTTCTTCCAATTTCTCTAGAATTAATTAAGGTATCGGAAAAAAAAAATTAACTCTCTCTTTTGACAATTATCTTGATGTTCAATTGTTCACGTTTTGTTTTCCTCTTCCCTCTTTGTATTACTGTTCAATTCGTGCATTGTCAATGCAAAGCAAACTCCACTGCTTCATTTGCCAATAATTTTTTTCCTTTAATTTCTAAATCTCCCAATKATATTCATGTTCACTTTTGTCCTGCGCAGAATTTAGAAAAATCTAAAGCATTAGTAAAGCCTTGAAAACGTGGAGCCCACTATGAATGTGCATTCCACTATCGTCTTCAGTGCGTGGCTTCTTCTACAACTACTCAGTTCACTTCAAGCACTATACCTTCCTCCATTCCCAGATGAARAAGAAGCTGAAATTGAYCCGCTRCAGGCCATTGTTCGTGAAGTCRGGGAACCTATYGGAGATCCTCACGACAGTATGCGGGCTGCCTTGCACAGCTTCCGGTTGTGCACATCTTTCAATGTGTTTGACGATGACCTCGGCTACTGGGTCAAGCCTCAATCAACAACCTAGTTCTCCAGGTTTCTTTTGAGTGAATATGACAACACAAGGTGGTTGCAGATGTTTCGTCTCACAAAGCCAGCTGTATTTGCTTTAGTTGACATCTTGCGACCGCATGTGCAGAAAAAAAACACAAAGTACAGGTTGTCAATTCCAGTTGTGATTCGCGTGGCATGCTGCCTATTCAAACTTTGCCATGGAGCGTCCCTCTTCATTTGTAATGAGATGTTTGCCATTGGCAAAAGCACTGTGTCCAGCATACTAAGAGACGTTGTCCATGCCATCAATGACACTTTGAAGCATGAACTCACATGGCCTACAGGGGAACGGATGCAGCAAACCCAAATGAATTTCTACAATCTTTGTGGATTGCCAACAGTTGTTGGTGCTATTGATGCCACTCATGTCTCCATTTCCAAGCCACAACATGTCCCTGCTGACTACTTTTATTTCAAGTCTGGCGGCTATAGTGCTATACTCTCAATTGCCAAGCAGTGGTTGATAGTGATAAACGTTTTCTCGACTTGTATTTAGGTATGTCGGGCTCCACAAACGATGCACATATACTACGGCATTCATCCCTTTTCGAATATGCCACACATGGTACTTTAATGGGTGAACAGAATGCGGTTGATGGTTTCACACCTTACTTGATTGGTGATCTGGGGTACCCATTGCTCCCATGGTTAATGGTTCCGCACCGTGGTACCCGAGCGTTGTCTGTAGCTGAGATGCTGTTCAACAAAAAGTTGAGAAGGGGTCGTTGTGTTGTGGAGAAYGCCTTCGGCATCTTGAAGCAAACGTTTAGTGTGTTGCTTGTGAAATCTGACTTGAATGTTGCTTTCTTGCCTGACGTGATGTTAGCGTGTGCCATTCTCTACAACTTACTGCTCAGTCAATCCCTCGAACAGGTGGAGAATTTGCTAGAAATACTCCGAGCAGAGGGGTTGGATGGGGAAGGCGAACATGCTGCTAGAGGCGGCCCACATGGCGGGGAAGTCCTTCACGAAACGGATGTGGCACTTGTAGCCACTGAAAAACGTACTGACCTCGGGGTGTATCTAGCAAGGCAACGACAACTTCAACAACAGTAGAGGTACAAACCCATGAACCCAATGCATTCATGACCTTTGTATACAGAGATGTGTATGTGATTGGGTCACACCAAGGATTCTCAAACTGTTTGCAGGAAAGGTAATAAAAAGCACTTTTACGAAACAAATCCTACTATTCTCTCAAAGTTTTCCACTGATTGTGTGCTGTTCTAAAGTCAATTTCAATTTTTTTTTAATTCCATTCATTGCGTGTTGTTTAATTGCATTGCAATCATGGGATGTCTTACTTACTAGCATAGAAGTGTGTAAACGTGAACATTTTACGAAATTCTTTTATGAACAGCGAGTCTTGTGTTCAATCAAACATACTTTGTCAAGTGGACACAACATTCATAGAGGCAAASGACAGTGTTTTCCTAACCTAATTTTTATTTGTTTTTTGCTTTTACATTTTTTTTTAAATTTCTTTGCAATYGACCTAATCTATAGAGAATGGGACTTCTAACTTTGTACTATGCCTATGCTAAAAGGAACTGAACTAAAAGAAATTCTTGTGTATCGCATTCTCACTACTTCAACCACAAACTGACTTCTACAGACTAGCACACCAAGCGCCCAAGTGGTTGGAGTAGCGTAATTGGAGCACCACTTCGGGTTGGTGGGAAGTAGAGGCAACAGCTTACATCTCCTACATTGTGGGGTTGCTACTTGCCAGTGTTGAAGGCGAATTCTCTCCTTGTGGCCACTGCACTGTACTTGTTTGATTGTCATCCTCACGGCTTACGCCAGAGGTAATGACAACGTTGCTTGGTTCCTTGGGGAGGCTAGTGGAGGGGGGGAGATTGGAGTAGAAGTGTTCATTGGGGCAGGAGGGTAGAAGGGGGAGGGAGGAGTAGTCACATCCCTTTGAGCCGAATGTGGCACGTTGAGGAGGTTGTGGCCTTCCTCCACGTTTAGAGATGTACTCAAAACGTTTGACAGATGTGCCAAGCAATTAACCATTTCTCCTTGCTTCAGAATGGAGAGTCTTGCATTCTCATTGGCCGCCGTTGCATTTTCATACAAACGGCGATCCTTTTTGCGTTGATAAGCCATCTGCTCACTAAACAACTTGAGTTGAACCTCAATTTTAGACCGCTCCAGATCATGACTGCTTTCAGCTATATCTTGCATGTGTTGTGCCATAACAACTCCCGTTACTTTAGTTGCCTTGGCAATGACGTTGTGTCCAGAGACACTTTTCTTTCGGACTCCAGTGTTTCTTGTACGTCACCTCATAGTGAAAGCCAATGTATCTGAGGAGCTGAGAATGTGAGGGGTCACACCAGGTGGTAGAGCAGTGGAAGGCCTCAACCACAGTGTCGCAATGGACTCTAATTGACCAGCAGCTTGTGATGGCGTGCCGGACGTTCTCTATGGTGATCGTTGTGGTGAACTGTCTTCCGTGGCCTCCATCATGTCAGGTACAGGCATGTCCATAAGGTCCTCATTATCGGGTTCGTTGTCAGCTTCTTCCACATGTGGCATGGAATTGTAATTTGCTCGGTAGTTGTTTTGAATTGGTGCCATGACATCCCGAATGTGCGGTGGATTAATCTRAGGCCGGTTATTGTACCATTCGTGGATGGCGAGGAAGAACTCCTGGGGAAATTGTTTTGGCAATCCCTCCATCTTCCGATTAGTGGAAGACAAATCCCAATAGTCAGGTACATTTCTCCCTGTTTGTCGAAGGTAGTCTGCAATACGCCTATAATCTGGAATTAGTTGGTTCCACTTGGTTTTGCATGTGGGCCCGTCACGAACACATGGTGAAAAACCTAATTGCATGAGTTCCTGCGAAATTCGAGACCACTTAGTATTGTCAGGGGTCATTAAATCTTTCCCATCAATGGTGAATGGTGTCAAGGTCTTCAAGAAACATTTGGCGCTTAGCTACAATCAGAGCAAGGATTTCTTGAGGAGTCCAATTTGGCCCTCTATCCTTCCTAGCGCRCTTAGAGTGACAATTGTTGGCAGGGAGGGTGGCGGCAGAAGCTGCTCGAGGAATGCCAGAAGCCTGTCGGCCTTGAGGAAGGGTCCAATTGACATGAACACTTGAAAGTAGAATGCGTCCTGCTTATGGTTGGTAGAGTTAGTGTAACATAGATAGAACATATAGGAACTTCAAGATTCTGATTTTTTTCTGGATCCGTAGGTCCAATCTATCGTCAGTCGAAAAGAAATGCATAAAATTGCAGGGATAGAGACTTCCTAAAAAAAAAGTAAATTTCTGCTTGAAAGCTTGGAGGAGCAAATTTGTACTATCCATTCCTCATTTTAGCATCGGAGTGCTTATGTAGGTTGTGCAGGTCTAGGAGGCTATAGATGACAACGACTACATTGAAAAATGAACGAGACATGCAACAATGTTGAAGACCAACAGCAGGGAACAAGAACACAAAGGAAATTCAAATCAACTGAGGAGTTAAGGAATTTTTAAAGTTACACATGGCGATTAGAAATTCATTGCGTAGTAGAGCACTTACCATTTGCTGGCACTAGTGCAGTCCGAATTGGTGAATTGTATTGCTGAGCATCAAGGCGATTCTCCATGTTGTTGTATTGTAGGAGTCCTGAAGTGAACCACAAAAAACATGACATGGGAAGAGTAAGTTAGGAATACAAAGCCAACACTGTCAACAAAATCTCATTAAGTTTGGTAGATGCGGCGATATTCATGATAACGGAAGAGGACGTTGACAAATAGCTAGCAAGATTCAAGTACAGCAAGTTCATGTCTTCTTCATTCCTAACTGCATGTTAAGGTCCACATTCATCACTGTAAACTCTGACGATTCTATAGTGGGAAGTCCACGCACAATGCCATGCATGCATTCGTGATGGACAAGCTACACGTACACAAATTCCATTGCTAGCACTTGTTTTTGTCTAGCTTCTAGCTTCAATAACTCAAGGCTATGAAGAAAGAAATGTGATTGTTTAGTAATGTTATAACAAAACTCGTTGAAAAACTTATTGTAAAATTACCAAAAATTGTATTGTATCTCCCAATATAACATAATTATTATGCAAAATCGCCATAATTCCCTACTTCAACTACATTTCAAAACACTAATTTAAAACTGAAATGTTCACGGAGGGGCTGAGGTGTAACAAGATAAAGGTCCTGAGGGCTCTTGAGTGGCTAATATGGATACAACAAGGCCTTTCCATCTCCCGAAGTTTCACCACAATACTCCTCAAGCAGACAGACATTCTTCCCATTCCAGTCTCGACGCGAGCGAAACAGAGCAACGTGACCTATACAATTTGCTTGAATTTTCATCACCTTGTGAAGTACCAGCGCGACAATCGTTGAAGGTGATGCTCTAGTAATCAGGTATTTTGAGTATATTGCAATTCCGAGTTCTTCAGCTTTCTTCTCATGGCTATGGTGGTCAGGTTTCATTCCGTTTCAGGCCCTCTCCACTTGTAAGATCGTGGATGGAACATACTCTTGGTTTTCTAGCAATGCTGTTCTGAAATCGGTCCTTGCAATCCTTGAAAAATAGGTGAGAAAATCAGGTGAGAAAATCGATCGAACAGGAGACAATGGTGTCGCCAGTGGTGATTGGGAGGTATGTCTTTCTGGCGCTAGGATTGGCGACGGCTTGCACTGTGCTCTACACCTGCATAACGGACGGCACCCCATTTCGTTCGGAGCTTCTCACCCCGTACTYAMACCCTACCCACTTCCTCTTTTGCTTTTGAACACTTGGGTTGGACTTTTTTGCAAGCAGCAGACGTGTCAAATTGAGTAGCTTGCAATGTACTTGTTCATAGATTTTATTATATCTGATGTAGTTATTACAATGGGATTGGCACAGGTGGATGAGCGCTACTCTGATCGACTTTTATGTCAACGTTGCTGCGATCGCGGTGAGCTTGCTGCTCGCCCTTGAAATTTCGTTCGTGGATAAATTTGTGGCTAAGCAAAGCTTTGCCTGCCTATGGTGCTTAGTTAGCGTATGCTGTTTGTTGGTGTATTGATTTCTGCTGCTTTAATTTCTGCTTGGTTTCAATCTCTTCGTCATTCTGAAATGCTTGATTTATTGTGAGGCAGGTGTGGGTGTGGTATAAAGAATCGAACTTAGCTAGTCGGCTAATATGGATTGCTCTCCTTGTATGCTTTGGCAGGTATGCTGAATTAAAATGCTGCATTAAAATTCTGCATTCTCTCTCACCTTCTTGTCTGATGTATTCTATGTGGCTAATTTGTACTATAGAGGTCTCGATGAGGAAACCTAGCAAACTATAGGGTTTCTTCCTCCAGGTGTGATGATTTAAAGACCCTCGATCTCAGCTTTAAGATGCTCTTTATAAATCACGAACCCTACGTAGCGGAGTAGGGTTTCTGAGAAGGCCAAAGTGCCCGCGACGCTGTGCTGGCTGGCGGTCCCGGGAAAGGTCTAATGAAGAAATTTACGAAAAGGCCCTAGGTCTTTGTTCTCTGCAGTTCCAAGAAGGCTACAATAAAATTTGAGTATTGCAGATGATCCGTCGAATGCACCAGCCTGTCCGCCACAGCATTATGGGCTTGCTATTTGTTTGATAGGATGAGTTAGGTTTTCTGTGCCGTTTTCTGAAAACTTTCATCGTCTATTCTCTGTGCAGCATCACAACTTCCTGGTATGTGGCGATTGAGCTCTTYAAGATGTCTCCAGACGACCCTGTTTATTATGTGCTGCTGAAAGATCGCACCAACAGGTGACTGCTCTSTCCGAACTTCTTCTTTCCCCTGTTTTTGAAACCTGTGTTAATTCAGATAAGTATTAGCAGTTGGTTTGCGAGATTCGGTATTCATGTCAATTAAAAACCTTACTTAGCGAAGCACCGCCTGTTGGGATTTGTGACAGAAAAGGTGGTCGGGTAGCAGCGTACTAGACTCATCAGACGACGGCCACACTCCAAGCTCGTACTGACCACCATGCGGTAGTGAGACTCAAAAGGTTTTCATGCTCCGCCTTCTAGATTCTACAGGTCAGAGCTGTGCTGGGTTAAGTACTATTAGCGGAGCCCTTGTAGAAAGAATCCTCTCTCAATTTAATCAAAGTTCCTACCAGCTGGGATAACTCTTTTTCTCACAATATTTGGAGTCTCGATCAGTACAGGGGTCAGAAACTCAGAATTGGCCTGTATGGTGCATACTCGTGGCATTTAATATTTATACCTGCAGAAGGGAATAATGCTTCAAAGGTCACTATGCCTGCCATTTTAATTGACCTGCCATTTTGTTTTTAGTTCTCGATATAATTCTTGAAATTAGTTGACAGTGGACTCGTATCAAATTGCGACGATTGAGTGAGGCAGGTTATGAGTTACGAAGTTCAAATTCGCAAGAGTGGATTGATATCACGAGTGCTTGGGCCATTGCACCAAATATCGACATGCGCGTCATCAACCTCCTCAGTGGTAGTCTGAAGTATATGTCTTAATTGAATGCATATTATTAAAATTAATGTGATGATTATCTGGAGCTCTAGAGCAGATTCTGAATCACATGACGTAATTCTAGAGCTCACACATGCCTAAGACCACCTGGACCACGTTAATCTCACATCGATCAGTGGTGTCGGACCACCTGGACCACCTTATTGTGTTATAGCAAACACCCAGGTTCCAGATGACGTCGAGGACAACATCACGTCCATCTCACATTCCAGGCAAAAGTGGGGAGAGGGTCTGAATGCTCGTCTGGACCTTGAAGGACATGCTGCCATTYAGGCAAACCGACAAAATGATTAAAATGCCAAAACAATGACGTCAAACCAAGCACCAATCAAACCGGGCTAGCTCTTGAATCAGAATATGCAGAGATTTGAGAGACCAGGGTTACACAGAAATTTTGTTTCTATTTTTCTGAATTATCTACTGAAAATCCATGGCCTATGGTACTACATAAAGACCACTGCCAGTAATTCTATTAAGACACTTTCAGATTTCGAAATGAGTGATATGATACAGACTCTATTTAATCTTTTAAACTGTTTACTGGTATATCACCTATAATAGTGCGAGTTGAAGTGCACCATTTGCAKCTTCTATCATAACGCAATCAATCCAACAATACTGTAATAGACCTCTTTGAGATTCAATATGATCCACTAGCCCAGAAACGGCGTTCCGTTAAAGGAAGCCAGCGGTAGGGCATGGGGCCTGGAGAGGGTGCATGACCAGGGCGTTCTTTCTCTGCTAACATCTCCAGAGCTTCTGTGATACATTCGTCCGATTCYGCTTGTCCATGAGGGTAGTCATGGCACGCTCTATCAGGTTCCAARCCGCCGCTACAAACAAAGACAGAATCATTCATGCCATCAGGGATTTTAAGACTGTTGAAAAGACAGGTCTGTACAGTACAATACTCAAGCTCCGGTGAATATCCACAATCCTCGCGGTCGGGTTTCCATCTTGGACGTGACCTACATGTAATCTGAACAGTGCGATTATCCCCACAACGATTGTATAACAAATTGACGACCATGTGCTGCTGTGTCTTCCGCCCCTGATTTGAAAATCTTCCGCTTCTTGAAACAGAGACGCGCGAAGGCCATTGGGACGGTACGATGCCTGCTGATTCTCGAAACCTGGCAATAGAGACCAAAATTCGGGGGTTTGGGTTCGTCGTCGATGCCATAGCCGGACGAGATATCGACGAAATTTCGTGAGAGACACAGAAAGAATTACAGACCGATTCCGCGACGAATTTCGCGACGTTTCAGAGGTGATGGACACATTGTAGGCATGATTGGAGGTGCAATTGATGAAACAAGAGGAGATTTCAGCTGGGGGAGGAAGACGAGGGTACTACGACATGGAAGAAGAAGAAGAAAACAACAAAAACAACAACTGAAAACAACTTACAAAGAGTTTTGCTCACGCAAACTGACTAGCTCGAAATCCAATGGTTGCCTATGCGAGCTGGAAATTTTAAACTCAAGAACACAATTCTTTCGCATGTGCAGACAGATGACCTTCATCTGTCTCTCGCAAGTAACTGAGATTCCCGACATGATCAAAAAGCTTCAAATTGGAGGTCCTCCAATTCGAGTGATCCCGCGCTTACGTCTCAACTTCGGAGCTCCTGGACACCCTTGATTTGAATCTCAATCTGAATATACCCTCTCTTCTTCTTTAATATCACATGCTCGAGAACGAAAGTAAGTTGCCAACAGAATGTGATAACAAGGAGTTTGACAAGAGTGGAGTAGAAGACCGCTGGTCATATTTGACCACCAGAGAATGAAGATTTGGTTGGGTTAGCTCTATTAGATATGTCAATGTGTGAAAGAATTTCTTCAATTTTTTCTTAACCCTTCATCGCCTAAGGTCCAACCATGCTTAAAAACATCCTCACTTTGCAAGTGTTAAAACTATCACTTTCACTCAGTTATGAAGATCTCAACCGTACAATATTGTAGTGTGCTTGTTGTAGATGGTTTGAAACAAATTTGGGTTCATTTGACCGTATAGATTGAAAGATTATAATGTTTTAGTTTTGAAAAAAGGTGCTGAAATGTTTTTTTAAACACATTTGGAGGTATAATTCAAGGTCTAAACTGATTCAAATGAAAAACTATTAAACTACAAAGTCATTGAAAACCAAAATATTCAGACTTTGGTAAAAAAAATATCATAAAAATGACTCATTGTGTTTGCAAAATAGATTTGAAATGTCAAAAAACAGTGAAAAAAGTAGCCAAAAATCACATCTATGGCTGAACCTACTTCTACTAAAATGCTTCTCAGTCACTCATATCATCTTGGATAGATCTGGAAATCTCACCAAATAAACTAAATTAGTAAGCGCAACTTCTCCAACAAAAATTATTGAAAAAAGATCATACATGAAGAAGTTATGAGCCGCCAAAGTTCACTGAAATGCAAACAATTCTAGATTTTGAACTTTGAATTTCTCCCAAACATTTGAAACAACTCGGATTGGCATGAAATTTTTACCACAATAACTAGAACTTTATGGGAACAAAACCCGACAAATTTTATTGAAAACAAACATTTGATGAAAAAGATACAATCCCTTGAAGTTGCAACCATCACAATGCAGTGTGATGAAGCTAAATTGAACCTCAGAACTTCAAATGACTTTCACAAACTCAATACCTCTTGGATTGATCTGAAAATTTTACCATAGATACTAGACTACTATGCGCAACTTTTCCAACAAGTTTTATTGAATTCTGACATTGGATGTAGAAGTTAGAGCGCTTCAAAGTTGACTGCTAGATTGTGTTTGGACACTATTCGTCCCCTTAGGCGATGAAGGGTTAACCCTTGAAGGACGGAGCGGATGTTTTGCGTCCTTTGGATGACAAAAAAAAATCGTGTGCTTGCTGAGTGGCATTGGGAACTAACACCCCATTACATTAGTACTAATGTTGTACTGTTTCAATGGGCTCACAGTCCAACTTTGAAAATGTACATTTGTAGTACAACATCAGTACTAATACAATCTAATACAATGCCTCCCATTACAATACCATTACAACAGTACATTTTCAAAGTTGGATTGTGAACCCATTAAAACAATATTGTTTTAATGGGGGGTACTTTCTTAATGGGATACTTGCAAATTTTCATCCGTTCTTTTTGTGAAAGTGACCACACATATGTCAATCATCATGGGATATCATTTGTGTATAAATGATGTATCCCTAAACCTTTTGAAGATTATAAGAAGTGGAAGGGGGGGACGCAAATTTAAAAAATTTAATTTTTTATTTTAAAAAATTTACAGTTTAAAAATTTTAATTTTCTATTTTAAAAATTTTAAAGTTTAAAATTTTTTAGTTTTCTATTTTAATTTGGTGAGGGGGTTGAAGTTGATAAAAAAAATGTTGTCTTTTGGGTGCATGCCTCACTATGCACTATGCACCCAAAAGACAGCACCCACACAAGAACAATGGAATTGCCAAGATCTTATAATGGAATCAAAGAGTTCTGACTTCAAGCAAAACACAACCAATCAAACACACCAAATTTATTTTAGCAACACTTGAGGTACTTCAAAACTTTTGATGTTGAGTTTTTTCTTTGATTTAAAAAATAGGACTAAGCTCCCCCATTTGGAAAAAGTAGACAAACTCAAGTGGGGTGTCATTCCAACAAACATGAAGTAAGACACAAAATCTAATATAATTTAGAAAAAGCATTAACATGTGTTTAAAGTTGGCATTTGCAAAAAAAGAGGCAACACACCATTAGAGAGAAATAGCTTGAACCATTTTTGTAGCTTGGCATAACTTAACATGTTGGGTCCTATTAAGGTTCAACTTAGTGGTATCAATATTATGAACCTTTAGTAGGAGGAAAGCTATCATGCCTACATAGAAATTGTATTTTCATACATTGTGATATTACAAAAATACATTAGATGAGAAACGAGGCCTCTAGAGGGCCGTTTCAGGCCTGTTCCCCTTGCTATTCTCAATGCAGTGATGGAACGGATAAAAACTGATCAAAAGCTCAAAAGTGCTATAGAAAATATGAGGCCCAACTTGGGCCTATTGGTTTATTATGGGTCAATGAGACTGACGAAACCGTATCTCAAATGTTGCGACATGTGTCCTCGTTGGTTGCAGTTGGGTAGCCCAAATGGTAAAACTCTGCAGAAATCTGATGGACTGCCCTCTCCAGAGCGCTCAGGAAGTCCAGAACTAAATACACGGTCTTCGCAATGGTATTGCTTTTCTAGGATCCTGCACACTGTCTCATAGTTCCAGTTTGAACACATTGTGTAAGAACCAGATTAAAGGCCCTGAAACTACAGACTCCAGTTCTCTCTTGGCACGAAAGATTTCCAGAGTGGAATTCATAATTAAAGGTATTTGAGTCCAATCAACCAAAATCTGAATCAGTTTACAGATAGATTATGGCACGCACTGAAATCTTTTCAGTAATGTCTACAGCAGCTTACTGAAATGGCACACCTCAATATTTAGATCTCGTAAATGTAAGCACATGGGACATGGACAGGAAACGAGATCACATTGCTTATGCGTCCAAGGAAGATGCCCACCAGATCGACGATTGGCCGAAGGCACATCACAGGAAGTCTGAGGACGTTCTCGTTCGATACAAGGATACAAGAGGCAGTATGTTCCACCTTTTCAAATACATGACACAATTGGCTGCTTGCGTTGTAGCCCAGCTAGACGTTTTCTAGCCATTAATGCTTCCAAGGCTTTGACATGTCTGATTCACTGTCTTTGTTATGCAAGCAAAGGTTTGAGAACCGGGATGGATCCGCATGCATGGTCGGACTTGCCCACAGACACGGATGATGAAATAGCTGACAACGCCACTTCTCCTGTTTGGTAAGCTATTCGGTGATAAATTTTAGGGCTAGCTGTATCAAGTTGGATTAACCTGGTTCGGACTCTTTCACAGTTGCAACCATCAAAATGCTTGATTTTGGTAACATTGGTGTGGAACTGGAAGTCAAGGTTGGAATCTTTTAAACTGAATGCCCTGCCTTTGCTGCGCAGGAACGGAGCTCACGATGTGGGCTTTTCTCCTAAATCAGGRACCTCTAAAGAACTCGATATTTCCATTCAGCAGCGTACTACCACAGCACCCAGGTATCTAATTGGGCTTGACTCTGCACATCATGGTTTAGGGTTGTTTTGCACATCTCACGTCTTTTCAAATTTATATKTCTCCAGATTTAGGCTTGGAGTGATGATGCTTAGAATTTGAAATGTCTAGAAATCTTGCGTGCGTGAAGACGCAGTCGGAGTTAGTCAACCTCCACTACTTCGCGTCAGAAGATCACTGGGAGACGGTTGCTCTGGACGGCGTGTCTCGCCAAGAGGCAGATATATCAGATGCCGAGAAAGAGGGAGTAGTTTTCAATGCAAAGCTCCCCACACCTGTTCCATCGTCACAGAATGGTCTAAGATCTGCCTTTCATGCATTGGAAGGAGAAAGAGTTCCAGCCCTAAGGAACATCCCAGGAAGATTGARTCAGAAATCACTTGATSAACAAGCTTCTATGAAAATGTCGCACCGGTATTATACTAGTGGGGTGGATTCAAGTCGGAGGAGAAGTATCCCAAGCCTAAAAGATCCTGAAAGTGGAAAAGAGGATACTATTAAACATTGTGGTCGGAAACGGTGCGAGAGAACCGAGGCAAATTACAAGTCGAACATTCGTATATCCGCAACAAATGAAGCASATTCAGTGAAGGAACTGGCTGAAAGCTCCACAAGTGACGACTCAGGTTGCAGTGACACAGAGATCGGCAATAGCAGACATGGTGATAAGGATGTCGACGAGAGCTTCAGAGAGATGATACTGCAAAAGTATCTGGTGATGCTGCCAGGAAAAGCGAAGAAAACGGTTAGAACATCTGCAGACACAAAACAGAATGAAGGACGACGCAAGAGTCAAGCAACCACTGGGGATCCGCAGTGCAAGAAGTTCAATGGCAAGAACTTGCATTCTGTTTCGCCGTCAAGAAGACAGAGATTCCAGTTACGAAAAAGTCCAAAGAAGAATCCATACTCGTCATCGGAGGCTCCTCTTACTCGTGCAAGCATTTCACAACCTGCAGAAGCTCTTCAGGTCAACATACTTGCAGCCGAAGTAGCGCCGCGAGAAGAAGATAGCCAGACTACGAAATCAAGTGCTCTCGTGGCTTTACTCAAAAAGTCTTGGTCCACAGGTGACTTGCATCACTCCAAAAGTTTCTGTGACATTGCCACTCTCAAAGGCCATGCCCTAACTCACAGGCAAATGGAAAAATCGCTGTCCGAGCAAGAGAAACGTACAATCGATGTCCAGTTACGTTTAGCGAAAGATTCAAAGGCTTCTCTGAGCGACGCATCACAGATATTGACTCCAGGCGAAAGGTGCTCTGCAATGGAGAAAACGGTGGTGCAACGTGAAGAAACGACCTATCCACAAATCACATCAGAAGGACTGCAGAACTCCACAAATTTCTGCATTCGATCAGTGGAAGTCTCAACCACTGTTACAGCCAATTTTCCACAGACAAAGATCTCTGACGACGGATTTTCATGCGGCTGCTTGAATTCTGCGTCTCTGTTGCAAGGTTCAAGCAAAACACAACTAAATACTCAACCTAAAGATGCCATGGAAGAGACCGAGTACCAAGGACATGTGGCAGAGCAAGGGCTCAGTGCTCTRGCCCGGTTTCCTGGCTCAGCTGAAACTTCCGAAGAGACACTGAAATCGAGTGCTGACGATCCCTCAATAGTGCCTAYTATGGGAATGCCTGCAGGTGGGCAAAGGGTGGATGGTGGACAGGGCATCCACTGGATTCATGATAACCCGATGGCAAAGGAGAAAGTGAAGCTTCATAGCAAAGGAGCAGAAGAATCGAGTGATGGCGATAGCAACCATMGAYCTGCAGCGAAACAAGCCAAGTACGGCAGCGGAGCAGAAGAAACGAGGAACGGGAACCCTAAACCAAAATCCCTCATCAAGAAAGTAAACCCCCTCAACACCATTCCAYAGGCATAGTTTGTGTATGATTCTCAGTTCATTCTCTCTAGACATGTACTGTTTGTCACGGATGGTAGTCAGTACTGTGAATGTAGAATTATGCTTCATTAGCGCGGGCCACGTTACATATCTGACCTGATTGTGCATTTCTTTGGATCAAAACTTCATGTGGCCTTGGCAGGTGTCTGCAGTTGTCCCATTTGATTCCTGTGGGGGTGATCAAGTTCTGCCGGATGTGTCACTAGCTGGCCAACCTGCTTCCCTCACACGCTTCGAGCTTCAACATGGGGTATTTTTTTCTGTCCAATCTTTGACTGGGCTCTGAGTCTTCAATCCTGTCTTTCTGATGCTGATGCAAAATCTTCGGATGCTGCTATAGACATGTAAAATTTGAAAATATGGAATTATACTAGTTTACTCAAACACACGGCTAAAAAGCTCGTGAGGGATTAGCAACCTGGARAGAATCCCTTTCGTAARKTTCTGCTACTTYGGGTTTAGTTTTGGAWGAAATCGGGTGATGCCATGCTCTTGGTTTTGATGTAGGTGGAGTCGTCCAAACATTATGTAGCTGATGAAAGGCGTCAACAAGTGAGAAACAAGAAACATCCCCCACCAGAGCAGTGCTGGGAAACTGAAAAACTGGCGCAACAAAAGAAAGGACTCTGGGACGCAAGTCAAGAGCTCCAGAAAGAGAAACAAAACTTGTTAAAGYGTCTTCAGGTCTCTTTGGACTATTAACTCTAGTTTWATTTCTCYCCATCTTTGTTTWGTTTCAGRTGTCTAATGCTTCTATATGAAAACACCGTTTCGCTTTGGACTGCCTGAAATTTCAAGTGATAAGTAAACTTCAAATTAAATGCATTTCTATGAATCTCAACCATGTATGCAACTTTTACCTATTTCTGGCAGGACCTTGAAGTGGTCCCCATTAGCAGATTGTGCTCTCATCTTGTGCGGCAACCCAGCTACCAACTGCCTGAAATTTGTGACGAATATGCTCTCCAAGAGTAATAGACCCATGTCCSAGAAGAGATAGCATAAATTATGATACTATATAAGTCATTGCCATTACTATCATCTATGTAGTGACGTACATGTAATTATCCCGGTCCTGAAATTCTCTCCGAAGCGCTCAAGGCAGACGAAGTGTCATACTGACATGGGAATTTGTGTAGGAGTTGGAGGCTCATCACCCTTGCAATAGGCTGAAAGCCATGTCGGGAACAAAGGTGCAACTCACGGAAGAGGAAGCCAAGCAATTGCGCCAAGAGATTTTGGAACAAGAAGCTCTTATTCGAGGCTATCAGGTGACCATGCATCACAATTTCATCTCCCACTGAACACAAWWAAATATGTTAAGAACTTAAAATCTCAGTTAGCGATATAAGCATATACAGTACCTCARACGTCTCATTTTGCGTATTAAAATGCCACTTGCAAACATAGACTGAGTTCTTGAACTGAATGATACATGAAACCGTCCAACAAGTTCTCAATTTCTCAACGACGTATGTGATTTGCAAGGTTGAGAACGAGAAAGCTGTTGCCAAACTTAAAGAAGTTCAATTGGAAGCAAATCAAAAGCTCCAGGAGATGGCAGAAGAGAAAGCGCATCTTGCTTCTCAACTGGTGAACAGACAAATGCTGGGTTACGGTACAGATTCAGCTTCCTTGCAGGAGAAGCTCCAGGGTGCCTTATCGCGTGAAACAGCTCTTCGGATCGACCTTGACAAGGTGAGTCTCAACTCACAGTGTTAACCCGCAAACTCTTCCGCAGCAAGCTTGTAATAAACATTCGGGTAAAAGATCTATTTCAATTTCGTGCGATGGTGTAAGTAGTTGGCAAACTTACGCATCCATTATTCGAGGAAGGTGAAAGAGCTTACTGACAAGCTGGAAGAGGCAAAACCCGTGGAAGTGATCGGTCGAAGCAAGACGAATCCTGACAACATGGGTCCCCAATCAAGAGTTGCAGCTACTCGTCTGCATCCGGTAAGGTTTCTCATTTGATCATTGAATTAGTGGAGCGCTACACTGTGAATATCAATGGTGAGAATGTACCAGAAATGTACATTTCAGGGAGTGATATCCCTGAGCAGCACCCCTGCAACACGAGGGTACAATCCTGCTGGAAGTTTGTGGCTCCACAAGGTACTCATAAAGATTTCTTTCAGGCACAGGGAAAGGCGCTACGAGAGGCGAAGGAGAGGATTTCCCTTCAAGAAGACGTTTTATGTCAGAAGGATCGTACGATAAAGAGTCTACAGAAACAGATCCAGGCTTTAGAAACGAAAGGTACAGGTGTGAATGCAGGTTCATGGTAAACCTACCAGCACTCTATGATCTACATTTATTTCTCAAAACAATGAAAATGACCTTCCTTTCCTTTTAATTTGTTTCAAAAGAAAAAGAAAAAGAAAAAGAAAATGACCTTCCTGTATGACTTGTTGAATGCAGGTCCGACTGTGGTACCAACCATTGAAGGCGATACACGGGCCAAACCTGCAGCGAGAGAGGTACACTGCAGTAGTAGTACTCATAAGCAGGGATCACCGATTAAAGGAAGTACACGTCCACATACTGGCAGCAATGGAACTCCAAATGATGCTGCTGCTTCGGCAGACGAAGTGGCCGTGCTTCGCAGGGAGCTTCAGAAATCAGAGCTGACGCGGGAGGTGCTCCAGAAGACGTGCAATGAGTCTGTGGAGAAAACGGTCTTGCTGACCCTGCAGCACCAGCAAGCTCTACAGCTCCAGCAAATACGCCAATCCCAAATGAATCACCATCGCCCCCCCGAATGCCAGCCAACCTTGGCAGGTACTGCTCTGATTAGGTTGAATGTTTACTCGCCAACTTTCCAATTTCGATGTCCTGTTCACTGTCAGTTTTACCAGCATTAATTATACAAAGTGGGACCAATTTCATGTGACAATCAATACTCCCTCCATCCCGAAACAAGTGTCCAAATTGGACATCAACCTCATGTTTTTAAGGTTGTTTTGAGTAGGTCATACGAAGACTTTTTTCTGTCCAGTATTATTTAGGTTGCAATGTAACACATGCAACGTTGTTCATCGATCCAGTGATATTAAATTTGAACTCTTTGGAATTTACGTTTTTTACAATTTGATCAATGAAATTGGTATCTAACGTTTTCAACAACACTGAGGACACATATTTTGGGTCGGAGGGAGTACTTCAATTCGCCATACCTTGATATTACATTTGACAATATTGTGTCCCTTTTTGCTTCAGTCTGAGAGTTCAGAGGTGTTTTTCATGTGTGAGATTGAACAGGTACACATACATCGACGTTTGCAGGGTGGGGTGACCACAGGAGCGGCTTGGAAGGGATGAATTGGCTTTCCGAGCAAAGCTCGTTGGAGATGACGAACCGGACGCTAGAGGCAAGGTGCAGCTACTCAAGCCACTCATGAGGTTCAAGCAGTTTGGGTTAAATGTGCTCGCTATAACCGCTCATAAGGATAGTGGTTGGTGACATCCAAATCTGAAATAGGAAAACAGAATTTCTGACTGGTAGGGTATTGCAGGTTGAAGGTTATGTCTGAGGAGCTTGAAGAGGCGAATACCATGTGCCAGCAATCTCCGCGTATGACACAGGTGCTACCGACAGACACCACATATTCAAATCCTTACTTCTCTCCTGGAAGAGTTGAGCTCTTTTGRATTTCCGAACATGCTCATGAAGAGTTTGTGAAACTATGCAACAGRTCWCAAATAGTACCTGTGGTTGAGATTGAAAAAGATTTGAGTTCTTTCATGCAAGGAACAGCAATTCCTCTAATTCCACGACACAACGGTGAAACTGGATTCATTTGGAAGCACAGAAGAAAATATTMTCTTAGAAGAGTGTCCATTGTGGTACATATCGTCAATTCAATCAAACAAATTARTACCAGAAAGTGCGCATATTAAAGGTGATTGCTGGCAACAAAGAATTCTCCARCAACAAGAGTGATCAACAGAAGAAATTGTTGCTGATTTGGTTCYTGAGTTGCATACAAATTCCCAAATATAATTGACCATCTATGTGTCGGAACAATCGTATTTTTATCAAGATTCAGAATCTGCCAACAAGGTATTATTGGTTACGTAGTACATCTATCATCATGCAACACCAAAGTTCCCTAGAGGTTGTGCAACWGTGAGWKTAGGAACTATKAATCTTGTAGACCAAATGATWTGGRATTTCATCATATGGAAACTTGTAATGCAGATCATGAACCTGAAGAAGAAGGTGGCRGAGATGGAGGCTCGTCAACAACAYAAAGAGATGGAATGGCARAAGATACTTCAGGAAACCAAGCAAACCAGCAGCATGGAACAGGAGTAYGCAGAGCGCAAGTGGCAAGAAGCCCTAAATTCGAAGAGCATGGAAGTGGAGAAAATTCGTCTCGAGCTCAACACTATAYTGGAGGCSGCCATGRCCATGCAACATGCTCAACTGCAAATGAACCACAAGATCTGACACCCAATTGTTCAAACGTTTCAAAAGTTTGAAATAATGTATGCGTCATTAACAAAGCGGCATGGTGGACATGAAAATGGTGAACAAATATTCACTGTTTAATATTGCACCATAAACTGGACTGATCAAATGCATTGGGACTCCTTTATCAATCTACTGTGGCCTGCCACAACCATACTTTGATCTCGCTTTTCAAAAGAAGAGACGGGAAACTGTCCCTACTCTTAACATACATACTGATGTGATTACAATTGTAACAAATCACTTATTTGTCACTTATTCATGTTACCGTGGAAATTATTCTTTCTCAATGGCTCACAATGTATGACAACCTTACGTAAACTACCCCATTACGGACAAAATGGTAGCAAGCACATTGTAGGTAAAATTGAAATGTTGTTATATATTTCAGAATTTGAATGTTCCTTTCAAGATTTTCTTAAAAGTGAAGCAAGTATCCCAGCCTGTCTTGGAGCTGAAGAATGTTATGAAGCTCCTCATCAARTATTCTCCTCCAAAAGAATCAAGTGAATTTTCTTCTCTTTCATTTCTTTTTCTAGAAATTCCTTTTTGCTCTCTTCTTCTTTCTTGTCCCACTCTAACTTGAGTTCTAGTTTATTCCCCGGCATGTGAGTGGAGATTTTTGATTCAAACCTTATCATCTTGTTTTCAATGTGTACAATAGAACCTCTCTAAAGTAATAGGATTGGACCGGTCTAACACATTGCATTAGAGAGGTTATTGCATTAGGGATGGACATGATCTTCATAAGTGGTCCATATTATTAATCGAGGACCAGCAATCAATATTTCTGATAGCACTTTGTTGTTTTAGAGAGTACTAGAGAGTATTGCATTTGGAAGATTCTACTTTATAATCAAATGATTCCCCCTACCCTCATTCAGAGAAGTCAGAGTAACAAATGTACTTACCATTGGCATCAAACCAAATTCAAAAACTAGTAGATATTCCCTCCATCTCACTCATAACATGGTAGAAGTCCATTTTTGTAGTAATGGAAGGATTAAAAATAGTTGGAAACAAAAAAAATTCAATGCATGATGATATGCTTAAAAGAATTCTATAGTGACTACACATAAAATGTGTCCTCTCAAATTCAAAACAAGTGAACAAGGCTACTGAAGAACGATCTTAAAGTAGGGGATTGCATTGAATACGGATTTGGAGATGAAATTTCCCACTCAAACCCTATCCTTCTAGAATTGTGCCAATGCCAAGAAGGCAAGAACAACTTGGAATTCAATAGATTCAATGAAAAGTTCAATATTTTTTGGTGTTTGACCCAACCAACTTCAAATTGTTGTAAAAAAATTCAATTTTAGATTTTTGTAACTTGTAGGTGGATAACAAAATTAGACTTCTTCTACTTCCTTTCATAAGTTAACGTCAAAGGCTAAAGAATTAATCTTCAAACCTAAATTAGATTTGAAGTAAATTGTTAAAAGGGACAAGTAATTTGGGACAAATGAATAGCCCAAAAGAGACTAGTTTGGGACAAATGAATAAAATTCTTCTTCTACTAAAATGACCATCATTTCTACATCCGTGCTCCAAATGATGCGTGTCTATTCTGGAAGCTAGCTTGGATGCGCACAATCTCATCAAATTTGAGGTTGAAACACTTTATTTTCTTCCCAATCTCGTCATCCAAAGTTGTTGCCCCCATACAAGACTACATTTCTACCTCTAACTTCAACTAATCTCCTTCCAAGTCATGGAGGGAAAAATAAGTCAAATCTACTCAACAAATTCACTACACACAAATTCTAGATTTCTTGGCAACTTTCATTTTTCAATCATCACTTCAAAAACACACTTCAAAAAGAAAGAAAAAAAAAAAAAAAAAAAAAAAAAAAAGTTCCAAACCTTGAACTCCTACACTAAGATTCATTAGCTTAGAGTTTCGTCCATTAACATTTCATCACTTCACTAATTTACTGAAATTTGCACTAACTTGCGGAACTTTTACTACTTTGTTGTTTTTTCCACTATTTTAGAGTGCATTTCACAATGTTGGTGTTCTAATAATTGTTCCAAAAGTAGTAATAAGTTTTGTATTTTTTGTGTTTGTGTTTTTTATTTCCAAATAATTTTTTCTACAATTTTTCTTATGTAGTATTTTGATTCTAATTCTTCTACATTTGAGCATTTACCTAATTTACTTAAATTTACATTATTATCTAACGACTTTTGGATTTCAAATCCATGATATTTATCTAGGATTTACTTATAACTGTCGCATGATTTCAAATTCCTAAAATTCATGCTGTTGTTGTAGAATTTTGATTTCTACCTATCAAAAATCCATACGATCAAGATTATATTTTGAATTCCTCCAACTATTATCTCTTAACTTATAATTTATTTATATTGTCTAATTTTCTTTAATTCTAAGTTGTGAGCCAATGTGGTGGCTCACAATGTTTTGAAAAATTTAGAAAATTTTCATGGTAAATGCATATTGAATTTAGGAGGCCAAAATGATAAATTTTGGAAGACTCCTAGGGCTAWTCRAGTTGCATGACCACCAAAACAAAAAATCTCCAAGTGCTCAAAACTATACATACAAAAAGTGTTTTGTTCTAGTACATTGTAAATACTAAATTTAAAAA
This sequence comes from Pleurozium schreberi, assembly GCA_006891605.1. Classification (NCBI taxonomy): domain Eukaryota; kingdom Viridiplantae; phylum Streptophyta; class Bryopsida; order Hypnales; family Hylocomiaceae; genus Pleurozium; species Pleurozium schreberi. The sequence continues at coordinate 204,362 of VACF01002478.1, read as the reverse complement.
TCTCATTGATAGCAAATGAGATAATTTTCATAGATTTTCATACAAGACTTAAGAATTACGGCCTTATTAATATTGTTTTTATTATTATTAGAATACATTTAAGCTTCCTAAATTGTGGGAAAAAACATTGTCTCCACATTATAATCCTTTGAACCAACACTAATGCTACGTTCAATTCTCTATTGGGTCAACCACATGCTTTCATCCACTTATCCACATTATATGTTGAATGTAATGTCATGTGTGTCCTTCATGTTATTGGACGAATCTCTCAATCTCTCAATCTCTCAATCTCTGTCACTTACAATAACTACTTTAACTTTTTCCATACAAGTGAGACATTGTCATGAATGTCAAGTTGTGCTTGGCATATTGTTTTCAAAGCAAAGACAATTGCACTCTTGAGCTTTCATTAAAACTACAAATTGGACCTATTGTACCGCAATTGATTTTAATTTTTTCTTCTTGCTTGTTGTTTGATACAATGTAAATCATCATATTATAGTACTAAAGTGCAAACCAATTATAAATCCATTTAACATGAAACAAAACTCATATAAATTTTCATTGGTGTATAAAAAGCATTTGGATTTTGCATAATTTACATCTAAGTTGTCCTAATTCCTCTTTATTCTTCTTCTATTGACAAGAAGCCTAGCAAGACATTGTCTTGATCTTCTTCGACTTCGACCACCATGGTACCATGTCCACTATGTCCACCAACTCAACTTTGACTTGCAAATATACCATTTTCAACATTTTGACATGTACAATGTGACTACTCTCATGATGTTGTGAAAAAAGCTCCATGAAAGGTACATTGTGTGCTACTCAAAGTGTAGGTGTTGTCTTTTGGGTGCATAGTGCATAGTGAGGCATGCACCCAAAAAACAACATTTTTTAAAAATTATTAACACAACCCAACCCCTTAGCAAATTTTTAAAATTTTAAAATTTTTAAAGTTTAAATTTAAATTTTTAAAATTTACGTCCCCCCTTCCACCTCTTATAATCTTCAGAAGATAATAGGATGGACAATCAATATGGAATATTTAGTATATGTATTTAGTATATGTATTTTGTACACGTATTTAGGGGGGTATTTGTGGGGGTATTATTTTTAATTTTGATCAGTAAATGCTGAGGGGGGGGGTATGTGAAGATGGGGAGCCATCTTTTCAGTGCATAGTGCATAGTGTGCTACTCAAAATTCTACTTGAGCTTCCATTGCATATTAGCTTCCAATCTTTATCCGGGAACAACCACTTTGCACATGACATTTTATATTTCATTGTTCTTTACAACACAAAAATATATTTGTTGCATGTGAATTGGAAATGCAAATGATTTAGCTTCCAAAGGAATAAAGAAGGTATTATTCAAGTTAGATTCAAGAAATTGTAAGAGTTGTAACAAACGGTGGAATTTGGCCCACCATTCCAAGACTTCATCCATGAACATATTAATATGACAATGAAGTGATCCATGAAATTAAATTCAAAGATTTTTTCCATCCAATCCATGTACTCGTAGATGCATTCTGCAATGACTCATTCACTTCCTATAGTCTCAAAGGAAACTATTGGTGCCACATCCATTTGTGGAAGAACGCACTCATAAAAAACGTAGGAATTTTGACAGAATTTTGTTGATTTGGTTGCGTTGTCCGGTCACTATTTTGTTGATTTCAACAAAAATCTGTTAATTATTTACTGATTTATGTTGAAATCAACATAACTATGCCCGGATCAAAAGTTATGCTGCCCTAAATTTTCAGGTAGTTCGGGCAACTTCGAGCTGCACCTGCAAAACTACTCTTTTTGGATGAAATTTGGTAGGTGTGTAATTTTCATGATACAAGATGAAAATGTCAAAAAAAATAATCATGTATAGTATAAAAATCTCACTCTAGGAGGTTTTAAAGTCCGTTGGCCCTGTCGGGCAAGTTCAAAAAAAATAGTCTCTTCTAACTTCAAACATTATAATCTTTCAATTCATGCAGTCAAAGTTTTTGAAATTTTTTCTACACATTCTTTCAGTAGTGTAATACAAATTTGTATGGTTGAATTTTGAAAAAAAAAAAAAATTTTTTCCATTTTTGTCTTGTTGCCTGAAAAAGTGGCAGTTTTTCACAATTTGTGCTCCAAATGAACCTCGGTCCTTTAAGGGTTAATTAAAGATAACTCTTGTCTAAACACAAAGGTGGACTATAACATAGCTCACATCATCTATCTAAGAGACAACATAAAACATCATAGATCCATGCGGTATGTATGTACCAATACATGAATAGACCCTCGAACATTGCTTTGTCTAATACAAGTTTTGAAATGTTCGTATAGCAATGAACCAATTTTGAACTATTGTCATACATGTTACAATGTTAGAAAATACCTTCCTACCTTTGGCACACTAAAGATTCAATGAACACAAATGCTTTACGAATTCCTCAAAGATCTCATTTAGAAKTTTGTTATCAAACACTAAAGTACTCGTATTCTTACATGGAAGATTGCATTAGGCATATAACATATTTCAAGTGTTTATTTTGAGAGCCATCTTCATGACCACATATTCTTTGAAGATCCATTGTCAAAATGACTATTGTGTCCATGTTTCGTCAATGTAGGTATGCAATTCCTCGATTAAGCTATTACTTCAATTGTAAGGTGTCAACACAACATTGTTGCAATGTAAATGTGTACAACAATTGCATTGGGTGCTGAGATTGTATTTTCATTCTCCAACTGCAATATACAGACACTATTCATCTTCTAGGAAACACTAGAAGAAAATGAAGGGTTTTGTGACTACAAAGAACGTACAACCGGTTTTCAAGTTGCATGGGACATTTACGACTGGTGATAATCTGGAGATTTGCAGTGGTTGTGGACAAGTCGCATGTCAAATTGTAGTTGCATAATGAAACAAGGTTGTTTCTCATCCAACATCATACTTAGAACTTTGTCGACGAGCTTTATTGATGTGGTTTCTTATGTTGTATTTGTAGTCACAACTCAATTAATGAGTTCTGCAACTTGTTGGTGACTTGTTGGTGACTTATGTATGACTTGTTTGCAACTCATCTGTGACTTCATTGCAACTTATCTTTAAATTCATTGCGACTCATTTGTGACTTGACTACAACTTATTTATAACTTGTTTGCCACTCATTTATGACTTCATTGCAACTCATTTGTGACTTATTGCAACTCATCTGTAACTTCATTGCAACTTGTATGTACCTTATTTGCAACTTGTAGATTTTGAAATTCTAATTTCAATGATTTTAGATTTTAAAATTACTTGGATTTTAAATTTTCTAGATCCTATAGACTGTTGAAATCTACAAATTGTAGAAATCTACAAAATGTAGAAATCTACTGATTGTAGAAGTCATAGAATTCTCGAAAGATAATTCATTACATAAGAGTAAAACAACTTACATGTTTTAAATGTTCATTTTAATGGTACACTTGACAATTGATATACATTAGGATGATCAAGAAATAACTTCAAAAACAACTAGCAAACAACTAGGATGCAAAATCTCCATTAACTAAGTTCCAATTTGTGGGGTTAAATATACACCATAAGGTTCCAAAATTGTCGAACTTAAATCTCTATTTTAGGTTGAACATGTTGCATATGGTTTTGCCATTCCACTAGTATGCAAAATCCTCATTATCATAGCATTGGATTGCAACAAGTCTTATTGTATGTGGATGTTGAATTTTAACCGTCATGATTGATTCATTTTGATGTTCCAACCTAGCAAGATTAGGTTGAGTATTATATTGATTAGAGAGTTTGGCATCAAAACTCCAATATTTTTTAAAACCCAAAACACCTTTAATATATATCTACTTGATCATTGCCCGATTCATCATTGGGATAGTGGTATTTAGCATACTTGGTTAATAGGTGCTCTGAACTTTTTTTTAAATCATGCAATCCATTGTTCAAAAACCTTGAGTAACCTCTTTTTTTGGTCTACGMCCCCACCTTTGCTCCTTCAGAACATTCATCATACCTTTAGTTGGTGCATCTTTATATTGAATTTTTTTATGTACTTTTTTTGTATAATGAATGTGCTTGGTATGTGGTGCCATCATATTGTTGCTCTTTGAACACAAGCCAACAAATTAGCTAGGAGATCATTGCAAGCATCATTTGACATTTTCACAATTCATATTATGACTCTAGCAAATTTTGCTTTTGTCTCTTTATATTCATTGGCATTGCAACGCACTTCCTTAAGCCTCACCAAGAATGGGGCAACAAAGAGGTTTCCAAATTGTTGCTTTTGATCCCCGCTTCAAAGGCAAGGAGCAAGAATGTGGTCAAACCAATCCACAACCTCTCTACATCCAACACGTGGAGAGAAAAAAAATTAAGGCGAACACCATGTACAGAGTTTACTTGATTAGATGTCACATGCGCCCATTTACATGGTCCATTCAATCAAGTTGCATCTACGCTTTTGTCTAATATACGAATTGAGAGGATTTGTCTACTCTCAAAGCACAAGCCAAATCAAATAGCTTTCAAGAAACACAACATCTGTCCAATCAAACAAAACATGTACTTTTCTTGCAAATGGAATTGAACAATAGGTCAAGGGGGGGTCAAGGGCATATGGAATTACAGCTAGCAAATGTGGCCAATCAAGAGCCAATGGGGGTGTTTGTATACTACCATCTATTGAAGAAATATTCTAGTTGGCAAATAAGGTTCTAAAGAAGGCGGATAGACACTCAAAGGACATTTAAATGGGTAAAAATACAAATTTTTGAGGTTCACCCGTCTTAGAGCATTGAACCCATTCATTTGTCCATCCGTCTTTTTATCCAAACATTTCATTGTATGTTATACAATGTTGCATCCAAAGTGTATTTCTATTGGCATAATTTAGGATTCATTTTTTGCATTTTCATATTCACTAGGATGATAAAAAAAAACTTTGATTAGTCTTTGAGGRTCTTRTATTTCCACATTTTGTTTTTTWATTGTACKTTTTATACAAATTATGAGGGTATAATTGTCCTAAATTTTTTTATGAAGGTTATGAATTAGATGTCGCAAAGAAGGTACAAATTTTCTACCAAAAATTTTTGGTACAATATTGGGATTTTGGTGTAAGCCTATTGCAAATGAAAGAATTTATATGTGCATGATGTAGTATAGTGTACCATAGTGTGCAACTATTTATTTCAAAATTTCAAAATCATTGGATGATGCATGATGAAGATCATGATGTTTATATAAAAATACATCAAATTTGAAAATTAAAAAAATTAGAAGTGCTCTAATTCAAAGAACAACAAGGTGTGGAATTAAAAAAAATGAAGGTAAATTTGTCCAATGATGCATGCATTCAAATTGTAAAATTGACACATTATACACATTTTCATTTGTTTTATCAATTTAATAGTGATTTTTGGGATTTATGATTTTTTAGCACATGTTGAGGAATATACTAAGCTTTGCAAGTTAATATACAAAGAACATTCACTTACAAACAATTTCCATCAAGATCAAAATGTAGGATAGATTAAAGACATGAAAAAATGTAACAATAAAGATTATGAAAGCACTCTTTGTAAGACAACACTATTTGGCTTTGAAATATAGCATTATAGACAATGATGTTCATGCCTTCTATGATTATCTTGTGTAAAAAATCAAATCACATGTCTTCTCTTTCATCCTTCTCATTCTTAAAAGTAGACTAGAACCAATTCCTTTTTTATAACTAATTTTTTTTCCATATTGGTTGTCAATTTCTTTGTCATTAGAACACAAGTACACAAGGAAGTTGTTCAAAGTGTTGTGAAAGTCCAATCAATCCAATCAAAATCTGATTTGTGAAGAATGTGCATACACCTATGATTCATACTTTACATCTCCATTATGTAGTGGATTTGCTACAATTGCCACTTCCAACCACCCAATGACCAAATTTTTTTATTATTTGCCCATTTATTAGTCACAGACAAAAKAACATTTAATTATCCAAGTTGTAGTTCAACAAAGTAAGAATGAAAACGAGCATGAAATTATACAAATAATCAAATTGAGTGAAGGAACTCAAACAAATTTAACAATTCAGTTGTCTTAAAATTGTTTATTTGAAATTTTTTCAACATTCAATATTTATGTAATTRTATTTCTCCTTCTATAGCTTCACTGCTTGACTTGATTTTAGGATTTGAGTTTATAAGAGTGAAAATGTGCATTTGGTGAGATTGTTTATTTTGTGTTTTCATATCTTTTGCTTTCACTTTAAAAATTTCAAATTCACATATCATTAGGATGTGATAATGAAGATACAAGATTCAAAATTGCAAATCAATTTTTTTAAATAACTACCCTTCCAAATGCTCAACCATAGTATAGTTGAATGATACATGTTTTGAAAAGCGTACTTAGTTCAATTAATACTCACAATGCATTCATTGTGCCCTATATGAAATAATGATATACCATAGATATACTCCCTCTTCTCCATGATAGTCCTTTTTGGAGTTTCTCATTTGTTCCAAATTAAGGTAGAACCACCTATAACTAACCAAATAAGGAATTTGGACAAATTTGAAGCCAAGGAATACAAGGTAAATATTTTTAGAGGTGTGTTCATAAAAATGATGAGGATTGCAAAAACTTTGGTAACTTTATCGCATGAATTGAAATTACTATAAATTTTGAAAGGCAAAAAGTGCTCCAGACCCATAGCCAATCTCTACACTCTTCCAATTCCAATCATTCAAAAAACTACTTTTTCACTCACTGCTTTCTACTTTTTTTTGCACTATTTAAGGTAGAACCACCCATTACCAACCAGTGCCCCATAGCCAACCATAGATTGACTTATTTCTAACCAACGCTAGAATGTTTTTTTTTTCATATTTTCAAAGGTGGGACTAAAAGTTCATGATACATGTTCCAAAGTAGTGCAAAAAACAGTGGGAAGCAGTGAATGGAAAAGTAGTTTTTTGAATGATCGGAATTGGAAGACTCTAGAGATCGGCTATGGATCCGGAGTACTTTTTGCCTTCCAAAATTCATAGTAATTTCAATTCATGCAATAAAATTACTAAAGTTTTTGTAATCCTCGTCATTTTTATCAACACACCTCTAAAAATATTTACCTTCCATTCCATTGCTTGAGATTCGTCCAAATTCCTTATTTGGTTGGTTATAGGTGGTTCTACCTTATCTCCTTTAGCAATGCACTTTGGACTTGATGTTAAATTAAAGATGATTTTTTTAGCTTTTGACATTAACTAATGAAATGAAGCACAAGAAGTCTAATTTATTATCAACTTCAAAGATATTCTAAAAATTGATTTTGTTTATAACAATTTGAAGTTGGCTAGATCAAACACCATAAGGTATTGAACTTTTTATTGAATCCATTGAATTCCAAATTATTCTTATGTAGATCCAAGAACATAAAAACAAAAAAGTAGTTGCACAAATAGTCTGCTTTCTCTATAAAGCCTATTCTTATTTGTTTGATGTACTTCATGTTTGTTGCAACCTCCTTCTTTATGATCTTTTGGCTTGATTGCAATTGATACACATTTACTTGTATTGCACTTGAAATGACACATTGCACATTCACTATACAATTATTGGACTATACTATGCTCTAAGAAAAATCTTTGCCAAACCTTTAACCTCTAAATGTCCAAAGTTTTTTTTTTAGCTTCTTGAAATTTGGCCAAAACTAATCAAAAAGAAAATTTTTTGATCAATTTGATCAATTTTCTTAAAATTGTAACCATACAATTTCAAACTAGACATATTATGGATCACATTGGACAAAAATCCACTAAAATACTACTTATGGATGGAAAGATTATTATGTCTAATAGGGAAGGTGTAAACTTCCAAAACTTGATTTGTAGTCTTTTTATTCTTTTTTTACATGTCAAATTTGAATTTGGGGTTCTAATGAACTATATAGTTAAAAGACATAACACATGATTGGATGATTGCAAGAAAGACCAGTACTATTTTGTGTCACACTTGGAATGACAAAGTTTTCATGTGCTATAACTTCTAAAGTATGAACTTGATGAACTTGAAATTTTTATTGGAGATGGCTAAGTAAACTTGATATTAATCACATAACTAATTTATAGGAATTTTCAAAAATCATTTTCTATTTAAATTTAAATTTAGCTAATTTGTCATACTTTGCGGTTTAGAGCTTTTTAGTACTGGGGAGTATCCAAAATTAATGATCTAGAGCTCAAATTTTTAGGGTCTGTTCCTACACTAGATAGGCATGTTCCTACTGAAGTTATATATATATAATATCTACTTAGTGTAGGAATAGACTATGCCTACAGCCTATCTAAACATGCCTACCTAGTTTAGGAATAGACCTTAGAAAGAAAAAATGAGTACTGTGCAAAACGCTACGCTTTGGAGACCCTCTTTGTTGCAATGACTCACATCCATAACTATGATTGATTTACAACTTCACTCAAAATTTGTTGTATTATTTTGATTAAATGAATTTCTAATGTGACTTTTCTCTCAATATCCAATGTATTYGACCCCAACCCTCTAATAATAATAAATCAAAATGTTCAATTGACACCTTTGCTCAAAGTCTTTAATAGAAAAATCACAAAACAATTTTTTTTTTATCACATTTTTGATGCTTAAGATAAACTTCAAAGAGTATTTAACTAAAAAAGAAATTACCCGAGAAAGCACTTTGGTAAAATTTTATTTAACTTAATTAGAAGTTTAGTGAACACCCAAATATGGTGCTTTGTGCATATAAGGATTACCCCCTAAACTTCCTTAACTCTATTTTCACAAATAAATGCTCTAAAACTGCCTTTCCTAATACGAGTACCAAATTTTAAAATAAAAATAAAAATACATTTTTGGAAACATGAAACCATATGATCTTGTAGTGCACTGGTTTGAAAAGATGTGATAAAAATTTGAGAAATTTCCACCATGTTGATTGCATAATATTAGCGTTTGAATTGACAAAAATCCTTTCTTTGGCCTTGCAAAGAGAATAGCAATTGTATTTTAGAAGGTCACATTTGTATGAAATAATGTCCATGATTGTGGTGCTCCGTGGGGTTCATTATTCAAGGCAAGTTGGCTACATGCTTATGATCTAAAAAATATTTAGATCATTTGGAGTTGTACAACAAATAGGAAAAATCTAATATGTAGAAAGAATCAGAGAATGATTCAAAACACTAAATTCTTAAGAATTTAGTTATGGAATTGAAAGAGGCCAATACCAATGATTACAATGTTGTAATGAACAATCCATACCCTTTGGTTTTATTTTTTTCAAAAGTATTGAGAATTGAGCTAAATAAAGGACTTCAAAGTTATTTTAGAGTACATAATCCAGAACTAGTACAAACTAAAATTGCTCATAATTTTCATCTCATTAATCAAAATGGAATGATTCAAAACTTTCCACATGTATATAAATCTAAAAGGATAATTTCAATTTTTTGTTTCTGAAAGAAGTTAAAAAAAATTTGTGCTAGCTATTTGGTCTAGGAAAAAAATTACAAATCATACGATAATTTTGAAACCATATAGTCTAAAATAATGAAAATTGATTGGTTTTAAAGCTAGTCCATGGTCACACGTTGTGTGAAAATTTCAAAGAAATAAATATGAAAATCCATTCATAATGAGCTATCTAGAAGTGCTATGTTGCCAAAAAATGTAGTTTGGTCCTTTAGGGATTAACCCCTAAACTTCTTTGACTATGTAATCGCCAAAAACACTCCAAAATTGTCATTTTTAGTACAAGTATCAAGTATTGGGGGAAAAATATTTTTGGACACATGTAACCGTAGGATCTTGAAGTATTCTAGTTCAGAAAGACGTAGAGAAAATTTCAGAGATTTTCACCATGTAGATTGCAAGAAATTAGCTTTTGAATTGACATAAATCACCTTTTTAACCCTGCAAAAAACAGGGCAGATGCACTTCACAAGCTCACTTTTGCATGGAAAAATGCTCAAATTGGTGGTGCTTCTTTTGATTTTTGTTTCAAGTACAGTTGGTTGTTTGGCTAAAAAATTTCAAATCATTTGGAATTGTTCAACATATAATAAAAACATAGTAAGTAGAAAGAAGTAGTCAATGGTTCAAAACACTAAACTATTCATAATTTATTTTTGAAATTAAAAAGTGCCAATCCCAAAGGTTGTAATGTTGTAATAGAAAATCTACATCCAATGCTTTTGATTTTTTTTCAAAAATATTGAAAATTGAATTAAATAATGGACTTCAATTTTTTTTAGAGTGGTTAATCCATAATTGCCCGTAAACAAAAAAAACTCATAACTTTTGACTAATTTATCAAAATGGAACGATTCAAAGATTTTTCACACTCATATGAATCTAGAGAATCAATTTCAGATTTTCATTTTCAAAAAAAGTGATTTTTTCAGATATGCCCGAATTGCATGAGTTGAGAAAGAAACAACATATCATGCAATAACTTTTTGACTATGTAGTCAAAAGTTATGAAAATTGGAGGGCTTAAAGAAATTCCTTGCTTGCATATTGTGTAAAAATTCAAAAGAGAAATAATAAAATCTCTAGTCATGTACCTTCCCAAAATATCTATGTTGCTAAAAAAAGGCACCTTGTTCCTTTAGGGGTTAATCAACTTTCATTACCATAGAGGAAATAAAGTTTGGTTATATGAAACAAAGGGAGTATTTTGAAAGTCAAGACAATCATCTATATCTTAAATGAGTTTGTTTGTTTATTTTATTTTGTTTSTTTGTTATAGTGAGATCTCCTAGACCATGCATTTCCGGTCACATTCTTGATATTGTCGGAAAACCCATAGTAAGGAGGGGGATGGACCTCATGGTAGAGGGACCAATAACCGATCAAATAAGCAATTATGGACATGCTCTAGAACAGTGTTAGGCAAAGCAAATATTTTTAGAGGTGCATTGACTAAAATGATGAAAATTGCAAAAACTTTGGTAATTTTATCTCTTACAATGAAATTGCTATGAATTTTGAAAGGCCAAAGTTGGGCTTGACCCGTGATCAACATCTAGAGTCATTCAATTCCAATCATCCAAGAACTACTTTCCTGCTCATTGCTTCCTATTTTATTGCTCACTTACGTGTCATGAACTTATTGGCCCAAACCTTGAAAAAATCAAAAACACACATTTCAAGGAGAAAATGGAAATGTGTTCTAGCCTTGGTCGGAAATACAACTCCCTATTGATTGGTGATGGGGCACCGGTTAGTAATGGGTCCCTCTACCATATTTTGTGACGTTTAACCTACCGTGTGACAATTATTGATTTTCAAAGTTGTATAGTTAAAAGTTAGAAAAATATTCTTACTTTGCCAATTATCACAGGCTATCGGCACAAGACACTCTAGTTTATTAGAGTATGATTTTKCAAAAATGATCTTCCTACCTTTAGTTGAATCAGTCACTTTTGGAGGCTACTTCCATCATTTCATTTCATTTCTTTTTCTTTTTTGAATCCATGCCAAAGAACAGTACAATCAATTCTAAAGTCCCAAAGCCCGGCTTTCAATTCATTGAAGGTAATAAGTTAAGTAACTTAAGGTAAATTTACCCCGGATTAATTATCAGAGGGCCTCTTTCAAGCCTCCAATGGGACAGACAGACAATCCACACTGAATGAGTTGTCTCCAGCTACCTTCCCCAATCACTTGACTGTTGACTTGCTCTCTTACAGACACCCACTTCAGTCTCAGTCCTCATCACATGTGTGGATGGAAACCACTCCCCATCCCACCCACACTAAATTAAATTAAATTAAATTAAATTAAATTAAAGGTAAAATCATTCACTTCACTGGAGTGAGTCCAGCCAAAGGAAGGAAGGAAGACAGGCATTGTCTGGCCATACCATATCTTACTTACTTACCATAACTTAAGTTATTATTAACAAGGAGTACATTACTTGTCACTTTGCGTCACACTTCGCGTCACACTTCCCAAGGACACTATGGTCCACCTACTGTGCTTTCACCCATATATTACTATCTTTTGTAGATTGTTTTACAAGGCTCAAGTACTTAGGGTGATTTGCGCTTTCATGTTAGATATGACATTGCATGGACGATATGTGCCGTACAATAGTAAGGGCGTACAATAGTAAGGGCGTACAATAGTAAGGGCGTACAATAGTAAGGGCTAGATGGGATGGAATACTTATGATTTTACATGGCCTTATTTTAGATATTAATTTAAATTTATTTATTTTTTAATATTTTCATTCAAATGTCCAATGTGACAGCTAGCTCGAGATGGAACAAGTACTTGCTTGTCAAGTTGCAATTGCTTTCAAGTTGTGTCACATTCGCTTGATGGAATGTTCATATTTTCCAACCAGTTTGGCATGATTTGCAATATTGTCATGAAAATATGTGTTGTTAGTGTTCCCCATTTTTATTCATTTTAAACCAGGAGTTTGTTCCAAGAAATGACCTAGAAACAAACAGCGGAAGCCTAGGGCAAGCCTTGGAGATAGTGTTCCCAAATTTGAGATGAGACTTCAATTTTTAGTAAATGTAAGGGAGAGGCACTCAATGGCATCCATGTACCCAATGTCGTTCCTTTCTAGGTCATGCATTCATTCTAGAAGGTAAATGTAGAAGGTAAATGTAGACTACTTATTATTTTAGGTCAAAGAAATAAGCCATGTATTGCCTACCTACATTTACAGTCTGAAATGATTATGCTATGTAGAATCTGATGGCATTGGGTACAGGGACGCCATTGGGTGCCTCTCCCTTATAGAAGATTTGAATAGGGAATTAGTGGAATGAGGTTAATTACTTCACCCTTAAAGTTTTGTTGTGTTTAGAAGGTGTCTATAACATAGTCACTTATAACATACTTAGGTATTTTATAACCATGAAAGGTGCCTATAACATAAACATTTAGGACATAGGTGCCTAGGCTCCTAAGTCGTGAATTCAAGATCTTAGGCTCACATGCCAGTAACCTTGATTGAATGCATTGTCCTATTCAACAAATATTTCAAATGCAAGGGTATTAAGACGAAACAATGGTTCATATTGCAACCTTTTACTTTTTCTACAATGGCGGATGCAATTTCATGCTCTCAATTTCAAAAAAAGTATTCAAATATTGTGAGAACTACATCATTTGCATGTTTGTCAACTCGTGAATATATTTAATATTCTATAAATATCAATTTCCTTCAATTTTTGTGTAAAAATTTGAAATGATGTATACTAGTATGCCAAGGTACAAAGAGTTTTTTTAGAATTTCTAAGAAATAATTGACAAAATATATATTGATCCCAAATTATGGTGCGCATAACCGAGTTTTGAACATGGCTAAACTTTGAAATTAATTTTTTTTCAAACCATAACTGATTTTTTCTTCAAACTTCCATAGTAATATGTTATGTGCTCCACAATACAACTTTTGTGAATGGATTCCAACCATTGATCTTATGGCATGGTATGATTATTTGAATGAAAAAGCTTGAAATATATACCTAGTTTTGTTCATCAGTGGACACTGTTCCAAAACTTTAAGAATGAATATTCCGTTGGTCAATTGCAAGCTCAATGTGCTTAAACTTTAAATATATAATTTTCTAGCCCTTCTAAAAGATGGAGTTTTGTCTTTCAACATCTCTAGGAAAAAATAAACATAACTATGTCCTATGACTTGTGCATTTTTGCCAATATGTTGAAAAATGAATTGAGTACATATGAAATAACATTAAGCAAAATAAATTTCATATTTCTCATTCTTTGATTCCTATATTGATCTGTTTTCTAGGTACACATTTTGGTTATTTTCACTATTTTTCACTCTAAATATATATTTTATAGACTTTATCACGAATTTTTTTTCCAAAGCTTCCAAAGTGCAATTGAGATTTATCCCAATCCCACTAACTAAATTTGATGTAGCAGCCTATTTGTCTTGTAACATTTTGAACTCATTTTTCATTTAATCACTTCTAAGAAAAAAATTGATCTTCTCTAGATGAAGTGCTAGATTTAAAAAGAATAAAATTACATATTCCTACAAAAAATTTATGCCAAAAACTCGAAAAAATAATCGCTTTCAGATCAAATTCTTTATTGAAAAAAAAATGATAATTGTGACTATAGAATCTCAATTCCACCTTTACAATTGGAAAGAGACTAGGGCAAATGCAAAAGATGGTCAATCAATTCCATACAAAAATTATAGTTTGCTATTGATGTTGATAAAAATTCTTGGTTTAGAACCACTTTAAAAATTAAATAGTATAAGTACAATGAAAGTTTCCACAAATTGTATGTAAATAGGAACTATGCATCAACCATAGAGCTAAAATTGTCACAATTGATTATTCATAAAAAATTTGAATTTCAAATCTCCCATTATTATAATAGTTTGACTCATTTCTATCTAAAATTTGATTGTAAATGGTGACCCAAAAGAAGTAGACATCTCAAACTTATAAAAATTTGCACCTTCAAATTATCATTTTCAAGCACATTCTATGAAAAAACTTTAAAAAAATAGATAGACATTTGAATTAACTCTAAGTACATACTAATTTAATTGAATAACAAAAAATTGTCTAGCAATGATCATACCTCATTTTTTGGGAGGTTTCTTTTCTCAAGTTTGAACATATGAAAATATTTATAGCTCAAAATTCCATCAACAACCTTTTATTTTATGAAATTTGAGAAACAATTTTGCACTAGGACACACAATGTTTTCAAAGAATCTAGTGAATTTGTAAAAATACAATTGCCATTTGAAAAAATATATGATCATGATGTTTGAAGACACTCATTTACCTTCCAAAACCATTCTTATTCTAGAATTTATCTTTTATCGTCATCCAAGATTTTTTGAAGTCTCAAAATTGCCCATCTAGAGCACAAGACACAAAAAAAAAGTTTGGCCCTATTGTGCTTGCACCCATGAAAAAGTTTCAAACTCAATATCTTTACCATATCAGAGATTTGATTGCTTATTAAAGTATAAAGTTAATATTCATTTTTCTTCGCTACAGGCCCAACATCAAAATTCAATGAAACTTAGAGGATGTGTACTTGATTTTGCATCTTTTGGCATGCTTTAGATGCTCAGCTTGAGAGCCAGTGTACTCAAAATGTACTCAAAATCAAAAGGTGAACTCACTTTGTAAAAGGCTTGCACAGTACCCATGATCTCCAGTCAATGAGTAAAACAACAGAATACATCATGAAGTTCACCAAAACTTCAGAAATTACCGTTATTGCTATCTTGATAAACGAAAAGCAATATAAAGTGGGTATGCAGTGGGCAAGAAAAAAGAGTTTGAAAAAKATTATTGAAAATGCAATTTCTAAGAAAGGGCTGATATTTTTTAGCTTAGCCCTAGGTGGCAATTTTTTTGGGTCAATGTGGCAGTGCCTCACGAGTCCTTCAGTCCGATTGCAGAATTAAATTTTGTTGAGGCCAAAACACTTCAGAATTTGTAGACGATGCATCCAAAATCATCCGTGTGCACAAACTACACAGAATAGGGGTATTAAGGGGATCGAACAAATGAAGGGACTTATTGTGGAAAATCGTAGATGTTTGAAACATGATGTACAACCTCTCGACACTTCGGTAACTATTGATGTACTGTACAACAGAGGTAGATATATTTATAGTGTGAAATGTCAATTAATTCATATGGGTGCCCCAAATACCCCTAAATTCAGTGTACATTCCAAAATTTTATACCCAAAATTTGCATCCAAGAAAATAATTTGCAAGCATGAACAATTCCAAAATCAAACCGCATATTAACCTTCAATCWCAAATTTTTTGGTTCGAAGGAACCCAGCTGAAAATAATAATCTACCTTGGTCAGATTGAACGACAAGCCCGTCCGTCACTCAAACAGCTTCGCAAGGCACCTTCAGATCCCTTCTCATATTCTTGGRAAATTCCCTTTCTATTCTTGAGATTTGGTAGCTCAAGTTTCGATGATCAAAAGRGTGAGGATGGGTCTGTCTGGCACCAAAGTTTCCGGGCCCATAAGTGCGGTATGTACTTATTCTTTGGGTTGGAAGGGGACGGACGGATGGCTCCTTCTGGCTTCACCGTCCTCGAGAATATCAATGTTACCATGAGATCGATCGATCCTTCCTCACTGGAGTGAAAAAGCCCTCCGTCCACGGCAAAAGTGCACCTCCATCTGCCGTGTCCGTCCCAGCCAGCCAGTTCAGCCAGTTCGATATCTGATGCACCTCTGATGTGGCAGAAAGCCAAGTGGAAGGTCGCACCGTAAGCCTCCAGAGCAGCATAGCATAGCATAGCATCATTCTAGAAGCCGGGCGCTTGCTTTGCTGTAAGTTCTGGAAGTAAAGGTAACATAACGTGTGGCCTGGCCTACCTCCGGGCGTCCCTCATCAGCTCCTTCCTCACGGCAGTTTACAGGTTCCGTCCAGTCCAGTGATGACTCCAGTCCAGTAGAAGTTTTCAACTGCCTCCGTCCCGGCGTGCCACATGGGAGGGAGTGGGAGACAGCTTGAAAAAGAGTGCACCAGCCACCAGCCAGACTCTTCAGGCACCAGTTTCGCGCAGGCAGCGCAGCGCAGCGGGGAGTCCAAAGTCCAAAGTCCAAACAGCAGGCAGTCCGCCATCCAGCAACAGGACGGACCTCCAGGGAAGATTCCGAAGCCTACAGTAGTGGAGGAATTCCCTCTCCCCATTCGCATGATCGTGCGAAGAGAGAATCTGGGGAGGATACACTGCACTACCAGTCTCGCCATGATACCGTACTCCGCCAAGGCAACTCCAAGAATGCGAATCTCCCATTTTAAAAATCTGACAATATTAGCAAGCACCACTCATGCCAGGGATGGACGGAGAAGTGGAGCTGTGGACGACCTCCCGCAGCCGCAACACGACTTTCTAAAACGCCCGCAGGCGTCGGGCGTCGAGGAAAAAACTTACCACCACCGCAAAGCGAGGTTTACAAACAGTCTGTAATTATATTCCATTAAGTAAGTAATAAGCGAGTGGGTACTCCGTAAGTAAGTACTCCGTAAGTAAGTCAGTAAGTAATTAAGCCTTTCAAGCAGGCAGGCAGGCAGGCAGGGAGAGAGGACTGGGGACGGTGGGGGGAGCGCAATCATCTTGGATTCCTTGCATTGGACGGTACAACCCCAACCGCCTTGTTCAAGTTTGCAGGCTAGGAAAGCCAAGCTAAGGGGCACAGGACTTTGAACTTGAGAGCTGTAGCAGCAGATGTAAGAAGYCTGTCTGATGGTGAAGATATATAGAAGCAGCTGCTGGTGAACGCATACAAATCTTTGCAGAGGAGCAATCTGCGCCTGCCTGCAGAGCAGACTGCAACTAGCGCCCATGATAGTCATAATGATTCACTATCAACTCCGAGGTGATGGATGTAGCAGGTGAGAGCTCTCCACCTTGCTTTCAGCAASTCTTGTCAAAAGGAGAGGGCCATTCAACCTCATCACGATCAGCACATGCCAAGGAGGAAAGAACAACAGGGCAGCCTGCCTGCCTGCCTGCCCTCCCTTCCCTTGCCTTGCCTTGCCTTCCCTTCCCTTCCCTTCCCACCTTCCCTTACAATGCATGGTGGGCAGAGTACCGTGACAGATGATCAATCTCGGCTTGTTTCAAGAAGCACCAGCACCAGCAGCAGGGCAGCTCTGGCTGGACAAGAAGGCCATTAAGTGGTCCGTCTCAGTCCTCTGCTTGTACAATAATTGGCGCCCTGACTCCACCTGTGAGGAAGGGAAGGAAGGGAAGTGAGTGCGAGATGACCGCAAGCCCATTGACAGCAGCAGCAGCAGCAGTCCCGCTTTTCCCAGATCTTTCAGTAATCAACTCCAAATCTCAGTGCATTGGTGATTACGGTTTCACTTATGGGCCGTAATTAAGGTGATGAGCCAAGGTCGCTGTCCTGACCACCGTCATCCCTCTGACCTACTCCTAACTTACCCATTGCATAATCTCCCTGCAGAGGTGATCAGAATCCGGAGTGGATCTGCTGCCAGGGCCATGTGTACCGCCCAGCAGTTTGGCCTTGCGTCGCCGTACATTCATGAGGTGGGTAAGTAAGGTATGGAATAAGTTAGTAACTCCGCATCACTAGGCAAGATCATGTTGCCACCACTCCCGGCGTCAGTGAGAGGGAGAGGGCTAAGATAAGTTTAGTCTAAAAGTCGGGTTTACTAGAGCCATCAGAGACCAGTATGGGGGGTCATGGAGCTGACAAGAAGTCTACTGAAGCTAGTTAGATCTAAGATAAGCAGGTGAAACGATCGAGGACAACATGGCAACTGAAAACAGTCCTGCACATATTCAAATGAGGCCACACGCTTCGAGGTGTACGCCAATTGAATAGGCCAATTAACAACCCAGTAAAGTATTATAAGTGATTTGAAAGTCACCCCCATGTGAAGCGTGCCTTGATAGAAGAAGATTAATAAGTTTGAATTAGGATTCACGGTCTAAGCTAAGCTAAGCTTAGCTTGACACGGTGTTGGTGGGTTTCCTGGCATGGGAACCCCGCCGTACAGTACACATGGAGGCAACGATGAAAGCCGTGTTGAACCAAACCTGTCGATTGCGTCACTTCGTGGGAAGTACGTTACTCCGGTTAGGGCAACCTCGATGTGTGCCAGATTTTGCAGACCCGCACTGCATTGAGTGGGAACTCAAAAAGATGGGTGTTCATTGATAATTGTTGGTCGTTGGATGGCAGGCACCAACTTCAATAATATTGTTACAATTGGCATTGGCACCGACGTGACAACCAAGRCGGCATTCTGAAGTCAGTCACAAGGAACGTGAATCTGCTAACCTGCCAAAAAATGGGGGTGGGGTGGGGGGGTGGGGGGTGCATGTACAGCTTAACTTGGACGTGGTCGCAAACACTCACGAACACTAATTGTTAAAAAACTACTGTTTCGAGCTTTGAGAGAAAAAAACTCGTGGGGAGTGCAAAACCCATGCGCCCACAATTGGACCACAATTGTCTGCATRGCATTGGAAGCCCTAATTGTCATACCCTAAAAGTAAAGTGTTCCGAAAGCACCTTGCTACGGAGGATGGATTGAAAGTCTCGTGTATATGATTAATTGAATTGGATATTTTTGCTGGCATAGCCCCCACTAAATGGTCTCACTGTCTTTTGTATAGCTTGAAGACATGCATGGAGATTGTCATGACATGTAGACTTGGACGCTAGCGTTCTTGCGAGTTCGGCACAAAGGGCAAGCGTGAAGCTGCCCCTCACAATCCTGACACAAGCACAGATGCCGACACGGCAAGAGCAGCATCGACACGTCGTTGCATCGACACACTCGGCAAGTGCGCTGCTCCCGAAGCTCCTTGTTCTCGTTGAAAGTCCGAATGTGGGCGTCGTTGCGGCCGTCGACGTAAGAGGAAGCGCAGTCGTCCGCCTCGCTGTCCCCGCACCCTTCCTTGCTCTGCTCTCGACTGAGAGGGAATGCGTTTTGTTGCTGTTGCTGTTGTTGCTGCTGCTGCTGCGCCTGGTGCAAATTGGTCCGGAGGAGATTCACCATAGCCTCCGTGTTGCGTAGCTTGGTCTGCCAGTGATGAGACTCCGCATTCAACTGCGTGAAGCGTTCCATGAGCTCCTGGTTCTGACGCTTCACTTTCTCCATCTCCAAATCCTTCTCGCGGAGACGACGGCTGAATCCGTCCTCCGCGGCGGCCACCAGTTGACGGGAATGCCGTTGCCTCTTCTCTTCCAGAAAGCTCTTCAGCTGCTCGTTCTGCACACATCGAGCAAAAATCTCAGAAGCGGAAAGAAATCAATGCTCCACGAAAAGAAACTAATGCGGTRAAAAGAGAAAAGAATTCGGTGGTTTAAGGATCGTTACCTGAATTTTCAAAAGCTGCTCAATCTCGTCTCGTTCTTGCTGAATATGCGTTCCAAGATTTTCCGCCATGTTGGACACCAAGTTGCGGGTGGCCTCTACTCGTCCGCTGGTGGAGACGGGCGATGTGGAACGTAACCGATCGTCCTCGAACGTTAGGCGCAATCCCGTTGAGACGCCCGTGGTGGATTGAGGGTTTACCACAGATCCAGGCCCGGTATTGTTATTTTGGAAATCGATCACGTTCAACATCAACTGTTGCTGTTGCTGTTGTTGCTGTTGCTGCTGCTGTTGTTGTTGCTGCTGCTGCCATTGAGTTCGGAGGTCTTCCGCTTCGCGTGACCTTTTCCTGGAAGCATTGAGTAGATTGGTGTTCGCGGCAATTTGCTTCTCCGCGCCGTTCAATAGCGACACATCGAGCTGGGGTGTGTATCCATGGCGCCCCCCTGCCACTGAATCGCCATATCGGTATCGGTATCAGTCGGGGAAGAACGGAAAAGAATCAATTCAGCCAATTGAAAACCAATTCTTTAGGAGACTCACATTGATTGAAAAGACGATAYTGATTCGATCCGTTCATAGCAGTCGGATTCTGGAACTTGCCGAGGTTGAACGCGTTCTGATTCACCCCAAAGCTCCGATCTTCGGTCCCACCYAGAGCTCTCGTATTCCTGGCGCAATTCAGAACCAGCCAACAAATCAGCTCCCCCGTCGACCGTCTCTCAATCGCAACCACATACAATTACGAACTCCAAGAATTGGAAAAAMGATCAATCGAGATCAAGACCTCGTGGTGGCGTCGGGAAGAATGCCGGTGGACGCGTACTGCGACTGCACTGCCATTGGAAAAAGCCCAATCTCCACCCCCAATTCGAATCCCAGACTAATCCGCTCTATCCTTCACCCCAACAAAGCTATYCACCCCTCGCAAGAGCCCAGACAGAAGTACGACGTCGGTTGTGCGGCCACCCCAAGTACTTTCTTTGCGCAATTCACGACCGGGATGCGCCCAACTCTCGTGATGGAGGACCCCCACAAAAGGCAAGAAGATCGCCACGTCCGGAATAGGAAGATCTTGGCACTYCCTAGCAACAATTGGCGAAGGTACTACTTACGACCAAGGGAGTRGGAGAGCAGGTGGTGGACGTACTCCTCGCCGCACCAGGAGACCATTGAGGCGCTTGTACACTCACACAGGGAAGAAGCAAAAGACTATGGCGGAAACAGGAGGAGCCACAAACGAAGACCGAACCAACTACTACTCACACCTCGACGACGACGACGACTACTACTACTTCTTCTTCTTCTTCTTCTTTTCTTCTCCCACAAACCACCAAGAACCCGCAGTCCTCACATGGACGCGCCAGAAAATGGACTTGATAATTCACAATTGCAGTAGACGCCAGAAAGATCGCCAGACAACCAGGAAACCATCTTCTCCGCAGCAGAGGGAAGTCCCAATTGCAGCGTGGTCCTCATCATCATGATGATCCTCATCATCACCGGAAGCAAACTAAAGCCCCTCGTCGCCAGTCCCGGAGTCAGTCAGTCCAGTCGTCGCCTGGCCGAGGGTTGCATGCTATGTTATCCCAACGAGGACTTAAACTTAGTGCTGTTGCTGCTGCGTTTGGCTTGGCTTGGCTGGCTGGCTGGCCTACTTGGCTCGTCGCATGCCGGAAAAAGGACATCAAGGCCCGTGATGCCGGCACTCGCAGGTCAGGCTGACTATCCTTAACTCAACTCGTGACGGGCGACGGATTATTAATAAACAACTAAAGCGGGCGTCCTACCAGAAGCTCGATGGCCGCTAAATTAAGTTATTGGCAGCAGCAGAARCAGCAGCAGCAGCGCTCGTTCCTTTACGCCAGGAGACCCAGAATCTCTGACAGCCCACGCCACGGGCCACGGATCGGACTGARGACGGAAATTCGCCCCAAGTCCCCGCCACCTCTGGCTGGACCCGGATGACGTTTGCTTTTGTTTTGTTCAGTTTTGTTTGAAAAAGGATGACCTTGTTCTGTTTGCTGGCTCCCGGTGGGCCAGGCCAGGCCAAGCCTTGGAGTTGCCAGGCTTCGTTTCCTTCTGCCCTGCCTGCCAGCCGATTCACTAGTCACTACGTTTGGTATTATTGACAAGTCCAGCACCCGTGGCCGTGTGAATGCACCCCCCCTCGCACTCGTCCGTCGGCTTCTGATCCGCAGTGGGAACCGATCCTTTGCATCGATGCTGTTGCCGGGCTTTCGCCCGCTTTGCCGGACCCCCTAAAGGAGCTGAACGCCTCTTTGCCAGCCCAGTGAGGGGAGCCCACCCTGGCTGGGCGATTCTCTCGGGTGGGCCTCGGAAGTTATTTAGTATTTTAACGGGTGGGAGTCTTTTTCTGCCGCGGCCACTAATTTCACGGATAGCGGATAGCGGGGAGGGGGGGGGAGCCAATTCCAACTTTCAGGACAGGGGGGGATTTCCTGGACCGGGGCGCTTTTCCTGCTTTTTGTTGTTTTGTTTTGTTTCGTTTCTTACGTCCTGGCTTCGGGTTGATTCGCTCACATTGGCTGCATGCATGCATGCATCCCGGGAGGGGGGGATGAGATTTGGTTGTTAGATCACCTGGATGACGGACGGAGAGTTCGTTTCATCCAACGGCTTTCATCCCAGTCGTTGGCATGCACGGTGATAGGGGGTGGAGCTCCTCAACTGAAAACTCACCTCCCACATCATGCCCAACTAACCTACAACCACCACCCCCAACCTCCCCCCCAAGGCTTTTCTGTTTTTTCCTTTTTGTCTTCCATTTCTTTCTGAAAAATGGAAACTCCGCAAGGCTTTCTTTCTTCTTCTTTCTTTTCTTTTGCCATTTCTTTCTACATTTCTTTCATAGAAAGAAATGGTGTTGTTGCCTTGGGTCATCATTCCTTCCTTCCTTCCATGACCCCCAGTGGCCATTGTCATGTCTCATGAGTGTTGGCAGCTTGGGGGGGTCATGCTTCATGCCTGCGCGTCCCGGGGTGAGCTGGCTGGCGGGAGTGAGGTGCACATGTGCAGGGCTTGTCTGTTTTGGGGAGGGACCGGGAGGGGAGGAAAGCAAAGGAAAGGGGCCCTGGTGGTGTAGGGTAGGGAGGAACCGGGAAATCAAACGAGTGCGTGATGGCCCCGGGGGGAGGGGATGAGTGAGTGTTTGTTTGAACTTGAATTGGGTCTGCTCTCAACTTAGTTACGATCGAGTGGGTTGCAACTCAAGTACTGCATGTTGGTTTCAGTTATTGCCCTGCAATTGCAACCGATCACTCCCCTTCCATCATGACACATGCAACAAGATATTGGCGACTTGAACTTACTACTACTACTGTTATGCTTTTGGCATGACTTTGGTTGTTGCTCCATCCCTCCATCCTCCATCCCGGCCTTTTCCAGTGATTGTCCTTGGCCTGTTGATCAATGGACTGGGTGGGCATGTCAAGCAGTCCCTTGTCTCCTCCTGTGACAAGGGAGAATGACCAAAGACTCAGCCCCAAGACTCCAACTAGGACTTGCAGACACACAGTCACTACAGCACTTCACTCTCATGCACGCACTCAACTTGAGTTAACCTAACTTAAGCTTACTTGGGCTCAGCTCTCACTTCTGACAGCCAAAACGTTTATCATGCTGGCATTAACTTAATGTCATTTGAACCCCTAAAGGATCAACATGCGTTTTTTTGGCTACATAGGGCAAGTACATGTGGCTAGAGATTTTTATATTTCTGGCCCAAATTTTAATATAAGGTGGCGGCAAGGAATATCTTTTGCATGCACTAAATTTCATAACATTTGGATATACAAGTCAAAAGTTATGGCCTAATTAGTTACTTTTTTTTAATAAATGGGTAGTTCGGGCAGATTAGAAAAAATTATTTTTTTTAGAAAGATAAATTCAATATTGATTTTCTAGAGTTATATAAACATGGAAAGCTTTGAATCATTCCATTTTGGTTAATGAGTCAAAAGTATGAGGATTTTTTGTTTGCGGGCTATTATAGATTCTCTACTCTAAAATAAACTTTGAAATCCTTCATCTTACTCAATTTTCAATATTTTTGGAAAAATAAAAAAATAAAAATAAAAATCCTCCAAAACTAATTTTTTATTCAATATAAACGTGGATTTTTCATATGGACCCATTCCAAATTCATAGACTTACCTAAGGTAGAAACACCCATTAGCAAACGTGTACCCAATCATGTACCAGAGACTACACCTAATTATGTCCATTGGTTGTAGTTAATATGTCTTACAAATACTTGATTGTGATTCGCTRACACATATGAATGACACATACTTAATTCTGATTTGTTGACTGCTGATTTTGGCAGTGTTCAGATTTAGGTACACCTATAGGACAGTTCTAGTGGTGTAGTGAGCCGGCACTTCAAAAAGTCATAGAAATCACATATAACATATCCAAAAAATCTAATTTTATTTTTGAATATTCATGATTTTCACTTGCTAATACTACAAAAATATTATTTTCAGAAAAATTTGCCTTCAGCCATGCTAAATTGATCAAATGATCAGTTTTGGGTGCTTTCACCTTATTACGGATAACTTTGGCACTTCTCCCTAAGCAAAAAGGAAGAGAGATGAGTGGTCAAGAAGGTACAACCAAAGAATCTTTTTCAATAAATTAGTGTTTCCATCTATTGTCCACAATAGGTCAGCCTATAGAGCCATTATGGGAGGGCTATCCAAAATAGATACTTCTACCTTAGATTGTTTATTACAACATTCCAATCATTGGGATTGGCATTTTTCAATCCCATAATTAAATTCTTAATAATTTAGTATTTTGATTCATTCTCTACTACTATCTACTTACTCTTTATTCCTATATGTTGTACACTTCCAAATGATCTGAAATTTTTCAAGCATGTGGACAACTTGTCAAGGAAAAAGAATCCAAAGAAGGACCACCATTTTGGACATTTTTTAATAGAAAACTGAGCTTTTAAAGTGTTGTTGCCCTATTTTTCACATGGCCAAAGAAATATCTTAGTGAATTCAAATGGTTGTATCTTGCAATCCACGCGGTGGAAATCCTTTAATTTTTTACCACATGTTCTCAAGTCAGCATACTACAAGATCCTACGGTTACTTGTGTAAAAACAAATTGTTTCAAAAATTTGATACTTGCACTAAAAATGGCAGTTTGGGAACATTTTTGGTGAAAACATAGTCACGGAGCTTTAGGTTAAAATAATTTATGCCCGCTCAAGAGGTGAAGCCCATCAAGCGAGGATACAAAATTTGGTTATAAAATTTGGAAGTAAACTCTTGCACAAGCAATTTTGAAGTGATCCTTCTAAAATTTGAGTAGTTTACGGCAAGGTTAGGAAGGATTTGAAGGATTAATCCATAACCTCTAAAGGACCGTGGGTGCAAAAAGTAGTGTTACAAAGGCCGCCTTGTGGCCTATAGGGGTAACCTTGGAAAGAAATGGATCCTAATGACCAAGGTAGTCACAAAAGACTCTCAATATTGTACTAATAGGTGTATTCTTTGTTTCTATAGTATAAGTGAAATCATCTTGATCGGACCTTCTACAATTGAAATTCCATATTCGGCAATTACTAGTCAACAATTCATATAACAACTTACAATCCATTACAAGGAATTTTCCATACTTTCAAATTAATTTTAGTAGAAACTAGAATTAATGAACCACATTTCATTAGGTGGTTTCAAATGTGAAAGACTTCATTTTTACCGCTAAAATTCATATCAAGAACCAAAGGCTAGAATATGTCCAAAACACAAGGCTATACTCTAAAACTAAAGGTGTTGCTACCATCACCGACGGAGTTTGGGGTTCCTTGTGCCATTCCTTCCAATCATGACAAAATTCTAACATGAGGTACATGATGAAACTGCTCTTCTTTGTCAGTTCCAGAACTCCTCCTCTGTCAAGCAGACCCATAATAAATTTAGTCCTGCAGTTCCTTCCTTCCATTCATTTTTTCTTTTCTTTTTTCGAAAATCCTCATTGCCATTGATATTTTTTTAACTTAAAGCTATTGACAGAGTTTGATGTGCATCTTTCTGGAGGTTGCCTTTTTATTTTTTATTTTTTCCTTGAAACACATGCCCTTTTGCTGCAGCCATGGACTCATGGAGTGGTTTTTTTTTCCTTCCTTCCAGTGATGAAGCCCCTGCAAAGTGGTCAGTTCCTGTGCCATCAAACCAGGCATAAATTAGGGTGTACCATGTGGCTGAATATTGATGAATTTCTATGTGTAAAAAATACCCACCCATTCATGATTAATAAGAACCCACCAGCAGAGCATGTTGTCCCCACAACAGGTTGCTTAATGGGCAATACTGGGACAAAAGAATACAGATGGCACAGGGATGGGAAACTAAGCTAGCCAAGGGTTCAAGTACCATCCTAGAACTAAAAGAAGTTAAACTTTATTATTGTTGTTGCTTTCATCAGGGGATGGACGGACTCTTACAACATTTACAGGGAACTGCCATGAATCATTCATTTTTTCCCCCTTTGGCTCATGCTGCACTATCAGTCAACAACTGAAGAAGAGTGARTAGGACGGAGCTGGAAGGAAGGACAGAGAGGTCAATTTTTTAACCACTCAAGTTTGCATGACGATGATTTCCTTACCAAAAAATAAGCTTAACTGTCATTTCGATGAGCCACAAAAATTTAAAACAATTTTTTTATTTTGGATATCTAATCATAAGATCTTGTACTCGACTAGTGTGATGATGTATGGAAGAAATTTTAGAGACTTTGACCATGTAGATTGCAAGATATTTGCCTTTGAAGAGAAAATACTTTTCTTTATTATTAATCCCTAAAGCACTAAATTTCGTTTTTTGGGAACATAGCAATTTTGGACAGCTCACTACAAATGGAGCTTTTGATTTCTTTTTCTTTGAGATTTTAGCACAACATGTGCTCGAGGAGTAGCTTTAAGGCCAAAATGACCCTGGAATTTCTTGAGCTTCTAGAATTTGCTCTAAATTGAACAAAAAGCCAACATTTTGATACGTTGTATCAATTCTTTCTGAATTGTAACTGTATAAAATCAAACTAGACATGTTGGAATTCACATTAGAAAAGAAAACACAACAATGTCTCTTACGGATTGAAAGATTATAATGTTTGRTCATGAGGGTGTTAAAAYTGCRAAA